>JAVJIF010011846.1:0-103781 GCA_038442645.1 Agave tequilana | reverse complement strand
GTTGTTTGTTACTTTTTTTATATCCATAATATTTTCAAATTTAATTAATGATACAGTTTCACTAATTAATTGAAAGATAATTTTGTGAAAATTGTTTTGTAGTGTTATATATGCTTGTTTATTAAAAAAAAAAATTAGCATAATGATTCAAGAAATACCAACATGCTTTTGAGTTTCCTCCTAAAATGCAATTTGAATTTGTCAAGATAGTGCTAAGTGGGTGAAATATAAATTAGCTGTATATTTTTCTAATAATTTATAGCGCAAATTTTGATTATGTATTTGCTTCAAAATATTTAGAAGTTACTAATAAGTTATCTTTTCAGATATCTTGAATTTTAGAACTTGAATATGATTTTTTAATTATGATGAACTTTATTTTATTTTTTCTTCTTAGTTATCGCTTTGAATTCTATAATTTGTTGATTTGTGTTATGAAATGCTTGCAAGTGGTGACGCCGTTTATTAGAATATTTATGTGAGATCTATTTAATATTTAAATTAGTCGGCTTTTGTTACTATTTAGATGTTGTTGACGTTGTGTTTAGATAGTTTATTTTCACAAAATGACGTGTAAAAAGTATTTTTATAAATATAAAATCTCTTGAAATTATTTCAGTGTACCAAATATGGGAATATTAGATTCGCTGGAATACTCAGATTATATCAAACAGTGTAATGCAGTATTCCGAGGTATTTAATGCCTGGGAATTATATTCGTGGGAATTTAATGTTATAGGGGAATTTCATATTTCGCGTACCAAACACAACCCTAGGGTGTAACAAAAGAGGTTACACCCACCTATGAACATACATTGTATGTCATTCATATTTATGATCCAAACCATTAATTATGATCTAAATGTTCTAAACTCATATGACCAAATTTCATGTGCATTGAAACTTTCTAACCACAAATCAAGCAAATAAAAAAAAATGAGTTTTTAAGACCGCTACAAACCAGTAAATAAAAAAAAAGAGTTTTAAGAACGCTATAAATCATCTATATTTAGATCATGAGATTTGTGGGTTAGAAAGTTTCAATGCATATGAAATTTGATTCATATGAGTTTTAAAACATATAAATCATAATGGTTAGGATCACGGATATGAATGACATACGGGTATTTTCATAAGTACATGTAACATCTTATATTACACCCTTTTACGCGCGCCGGTCACAACCAATGAGGAACCCCAAGCAACAGAGAAAGATGCACCAGAGAAATACCCAAAAGACAAAAAAATTAACAAGAGAGAAAGACAAACACAATATTTAACGAGGTTCGACAATTTGCCTAAGTTTTTGAGATAAGGGAGAGAGATTTTACAAGTACAGGGTTTTCCCAAGGGATACAATCCATGGGGGCTCTATCCCTTATTTATAACCAGAGAATCCTGGAGTTTTAGGGAACCACAATTAGATTCGACACCTTTTCAGAAACGAACTCCGAATCCCAACAGGAGAAGCAGATTCGCCAGTCGGTCGACCGCCGCACCACAACAGAGACCTGGAATGTGTCAGTCGGTTGACCGAACGATCGACTGACCCATAATAGAAGCCGGCTCTTGCAGTCGGTCGACCGCTCGGTCGACCGAATTGCTCTTGCGCACTATGTTGTGCATGTTGGGCAGTCGACCGACCTTCTGTTCTGGCTACATATGGACTGCTAAAAATTTGAGCAATATGGATAAATTGATATAAGTAAACATATCCAGCGAGCAAAACAATGATGCGTTTCAGTATTTTTATGCTCTATGACACTAGTTTACTATTTGCTAAGTGACAAAATTGTTATAATTATTATATGTAGAACTGAAATACTATTATGTCCAAGACTTATTAATCAAGGGCTTATTAGCCGATGAGGTGAGGTTTGACTCAGTGAAAGGGTTAGGGTCTCAAGTTCTACCAACTCTCCTCAAGTTCCTTAAGACGGCTCCTTTATTGCTAAAAAAAGTCAAATGTTCATTCCTAATTTGTCCTTACCAAAAATCTCTTTCTTGCCAATAAAATAAAATTACATGTACCCTTATTAAAAAAAAATATATCTTTATTAAAGCTTTCATTCCAAAATATGTCCTTATTAAAAAATAATCTATCTCATTGTTAAAAATCATAGAGCCAATTCGACTAACCATGTTTTAAACTATGAAAATAAATAAAATATGAGAAATTTTTTTCAAACAAGTAGATTTATTCAGCTAGTTGGATCATGATAATGAGAGAGAGGTTGTTAGATTAGCGGGTGATGGAATCAAAAAAAGATTCCAGCCAATCTCAACATGATAATCTCCTTCAAATCCTCACTTAGTAACTGAAAGTGGCAAATGATTTCAAGCTCAGTGAACAAACAAGCATAACTAATCATTCCCCTGTATGGTGAATGGAATACTTTTAATGCACATCATCCTGAAGTCCATAATGAACAGAGTATAACATACATGTGATCTCTATTTCATTTGATATCCAGAGCAATAGTTACACAGACAAAGAAGGAGAGAACACACTTGATTCACAAAAATAATGAATACTTCAATTGGGATAAACAATCTTATTGATAATGTAGTGTTTACATACAGGTGCACACTTTTTTCATTACAATTTGATATTTCATGTAACATTCCACTCGACAGTACTTAGCAATCTTGGGAAATAACATGCATATGATCTCTATTTCAGTTCAAAATACATTTCACAAGAGTAATGGTACAATCAGAAGTAGATGTGTTTCAGTTTAAGGCCCATGATCAGCTAGAAATGCTGTGATTTTCCCTTTTTTGTTTGTTATATGTAAGAAATGCTCTGTGATAGTGTCACCAAAGGAGCTAGGGGACATTATAATTTGTGTAATATGATCTGAGCACCATGTTGGGGATGAAGTGTTATAACAGTGTAAGGAGCATGGGAGTAAGAGGGTGAAAGCTCAAACTCAAAATGTTGCAGAATCATGCTCAAGGCCGTCTTAGCTTCTATCATTGCAAAGCTCTGCCCTATGCAGACTCGAGGACCCAACCAAATGGGAAGAAGGCTACTTGATCTTTTGAAGCCTTCGAGACACCTCCTGCAAACCTGTCAGGTTTGAACTCATGGGCATCTTCACCCCAGTATTCTGGGTCATGGTGAACGAAGATAATAGGTAGTAGTAGTGAAACCCCTTCTGGGTATGTGATCCCTCCCAGTTCCATTGTTTTGTAGGTCCTCCGCGTGAGGAAAACCGCTGGTGGGTACAACCTGAGAACCTCACTGAAAATCATAGTCACCTGCCACACGCATCTCAACTTATTTAAGGGGACAAATAGCATTTTGCTAAAGTTCAATATGAGGTATGCTACATTGAATGGAAAATGAAATCCAGGAGAAGTGATTAATATTCCAAGGCATCTAACTAATGGAGTGCAGTAGAACTCCCAAATGATAACAAGCCGAATTCTAACCAAAGAAGCACATGCACTTTGCAGTGAGTTCCGTATCTAAGTCGAGCATGGCACAATACTTGCCCGAAATGTGTCGGTAAGCCATGTCTGTTTTAAGATAACCAAACACATAGTACTAGCCTAAGAGGCATGCACACTTTAAGTTGTGTCCCGTGTCCACATACAATATGCATCAGACAAACATTTGCAGATTTGCGCGTAACTCATCCCACAGGTACCGGATACACCAAAAGCCATGTCGGTTTAGAATAACCTAAAAATTGTGTCGGGGGCAACAAAAATACTGTAATAATTATGAGCCAGACACACAAATTGCATCCAGCCTAAACAAATGAAAAGTCCTTTGATAACACTTTCCAAACATTTGATGCAGAGAGCATTTTAACACAGTCTAAACACCCTCAAACTGTTAGGATTATGACTGAAATACATCGTAAAGATAGACAAAACCTCGGAGATCAAAGAACAGACGCACACAAGAAGCTGTGCACAATGTAAGTCGACTTGGTATAGTCGACTTATGATAAGAATTAGTTGACTTATACTTTGTATAGTCGAGTTGACTGGTCTTACAAACAGAAAGTAAGGGTGTCAGATTTTTGATAGATTAGTCGACTTATACTTATGTATAGTCGACTAATAGACATGATTAGTCGACTTATATCAGGTCTGTCTGTTTTTTTTATTCTGGATCTGTTTCCAGTTTTGAGATGAATTCAAGTTTTCTTTCTTCTATGGTGGTGATTGTTCATATTGATGGAGTTTGTATAGGATTAGGAGAGTCCTATAGTCTATAAATAATCCTTTGGGGTTGGCCTTCAATGTATTATTCAATTCAATTAAAGAGAGACTCATGTGAGTTTTATCCATAAGGGTTCGCTGTTCTAGGTGGTCATTAAACGACTTGTAATCTTCTTAGCAAAATGTGTAAGTGTTTATTATTGTACTTCTTCAAAATTCAATAAAGTTTCTCTCTGCTCTCATGGACGTACACACGATCTATTTGATCGGTGAAACCATGTTAAATTGTGTGTTGGCTTTTATACTTCGGAATATCTTCTTCTATTTTCTTCTCTTTGCTCGTCGATCCTATGTTGCTTCCGCTGCGCCGCCCCAGCGATTGGTCGTGGGGGCCGTCTGATTCATCAACAATTGGTAACAGAGCAAAGTCAACATGAAGATGTCTGCAATCAAGTTCAATATTCAGAAGTTCGATGATATCATCAATTTCAGCAGATGACAGATTAGGATGAACACCATCTTGACCCAGAGCGGATTGAAGAAAGCACTACTCGGAAGGGAGAAAAAGCCTCAAGACATGAAGGAAGAAACTTGATAGGAGTTGGATGAGAAAACCTTGATGGCTATTCAGTTTTGCTTGACCGGCGAAGTGTTGGATGAGTTTTCTATGGAGAAAATAACATCCTCGTTGTGAAAGCGACTTCAGTACCACTATCTGAAGAAGTCATTGGCGAATCAGTTAATTCTGAAGCAGTGCCTCTTTCTTCTCCACATGCATGAAGGTACACCTATCAAGTCTCACATTGCAGAATTTTCTCTATTATTCATGATTTAGATAAGATAGAGGTTAAAATAGAAAATGAGGATCATGTACTTCTATTATGTGTTTTTTACCTTCTTCATATAAGAGCTTTAGGGAAGCTATCTATGGAGGCAAATCAACTATCAAGTTTAATGAGGTCAAGGAGCATCTAATCAACAAGGACAAAATTAACAACAGTTGACGGGTGAGTCTCATCGTGATGATTCCGAACAAGTTCACTTTTCAAAGAAGAAAAGTAATAATGAAAGTTCCACGAGTAACGCAAAACACAAGAATTTGGTGTGCAACTGGTGTCACAAGAAGGGGTACATTAGAACTGATTATTGGACTCGCAAGAAAAAATAACCAGATGCTAATATCACTGAACTGGCTGGAGGGGATAAAGAAAAGTGTAACGTTCTATCTGTCATAGATGACTCTGGATGTGCACAATATATCAATACTATAGGAAGTTGTTCTCTCATTTACTTCGGTTCAAGGGAGAGAGATCTTCATGGGGAATTCTGCTACGAGCAAGGTGATTGGCGAAAAAACAATCTAGTTTCGGCCTCATGATGGATGCATCAGTACTATTCAAGGAATTCATCATGTTCTCGAATCAAGGTACAATCTCATTTCTCTTGGAACCTTACATAGAGAAGGATTAAATTTCAATTCTGAAGGTGATCTTATGAAAGTTTTCAAAAAAGCCCATGTGAGGTTTCAGGCCAAACGAGTCGGCGATGTTAACATGTTGCGAGATTCGGAGGTTACAATTAGTGAATTGCAATTATCCTCGGATTCAAGATCGGAGGTTGTGGAATAATTGGAGACTACGATGGTTTCGAGCTCGGATGTTCAGTTTTACCCTGAAAGAAAATTGAGATTAAGCGGCGCCAGCGCACAACAAGAAAGTTCAGATCGTTACTCCTATGGTGGAGCAAATTCTCATAAATCTCACGTGGATCAAGGAGATCGTTCTGTGATCAAGTTCAGGTCGGACCTGCACTTATTCGACCTAATCAAGTTGTGAACCCCATGAGGGGTTATGGAGTGAGATGAAGACAAAGTCAAGAGTTATTCAATTGTGCACTGATGTAAACACATGGAGCATGGTGGCTATTCTCAGAGTTGGACGTATTCAAATCAAAGGGGAGATTGTTGAGATTATGATTGGAATACGTCGCGAAAGTAGACGAAACTTCAGAGATCAAAGAACTAACATGCACAAGGAGTTGTGTGCAGTATAAGTCAATTTGTACTTGATATAGTCAACTTATGATAAGAATTAGTCGACTTATACTTTGTATAGTCGACTGGTCTTGCAAACAGAAAGTAAAGGTCTCGGATTTTTTACAGATTAGTCGACTTATACTTATGTATAGTCGACTAATAGACATGATTAGTCGACTTATAGGCGACTAATATCGGGTCTGGCTGTTTTCTTTTCTGGATCTGTTTTCAATTTTGAGATGGATTCGAGTTTACTTTCTTCTTGAGGCGGTGAATGTTCGCATTGACGGAGTTTGTATAAGAGTAGGAGAGTCCAATGGTCTATAACTAAACCCTTGGGGTTGGCCTTCAATATATTATTCAATTTAATTAAAGAGATATTCCTGTGAGAAGTTTTAGCCACAAGGTTTCGCTGTTCCAGGCGACCATCAAAGGGCTTGTAATCTTCTTAGTGAGAAGTATAAGTGTTTCTTATTGTACTTCCCTAAAGTTTAATAAAGTTTCTCTCCTCTCCTCCAGTGGACTTACACACGATCTGTTTGATTGGTGGAACCAAGTTAAATTGTGCGTTGGGTTTCTATACATTAGAATATCTTTTTCTTTTTCTTCTCATTGCTCATCCTGCGTTGCTTCCTCTGCGCCACCCTAGCGAATGGTCATGGGGGCGTCCAATTCATTAACACAAACATCATGACATATATGATGGGCTTGTTTTAGTTTGGGTATTGGATTGAACTTCTGGATATCTTTCTATAGTTAAAAATATAAATCTATAGATGTTGCTCACAGGTTATTCTGGTTTCTTTTGATACCTTCGTTAAACATGCCCTACTCACAGCAACTCATTTCTGAGTTGGCAGCTTGCTGCTCTTTTGGGCCAATACCATGCACATTCACACAGATACATGCGTGCATGTGCACCCTAGTTTTTTTGGGCTATCAAGAGAGGAATAGTTCTTAAATCAGCAAAAGAATTGCACTGTCCTATAGTTTAGCTTTGTTCAGTTTTAACTTTTAAGAGTTAATGGTATGATGAAAGAAAAAGCAACTTAAAAATTAGGATAAGGAAATTTGAAATGAAATATTCAAAGCAAGTGAATAAATACTCACAATCTTCAAGCGACTCAAGCCATCAATATCTGGCTTATTTTTCCAAAGACTTCCAGGACCTCTTCTCTCGCACGGACCTGCCAACTAGGATGCATACTCAATAAAACCATTGTCCATGTCAGCAATACTGAAGTGGTCTCTTTCCCTGCAAAATAAAATAGCTTACATTCTTCAATAACCTCTTCAGTACTCATCCTTAGTTTTGAGGATTTCCCATGTTCTCCATTAAATTGGATTCCAAAAGCAGGCCCAGTAGGTCATCGGCATTAACATCTCCTTTTCTTCTAGCCTTTCCCTCTTCTCAATTATACCTCTTAAAAGTTCTCTCACCTCCCTATCAATTGCCTTCATTCTCATGTTATTCCGGGTGGGCAGAAACCTGCATAACAGAAGATGATAAGAAACATTGCAAGCCAATTAGATTTCCAGTATAATTCTCCGATTTTTCTTTCCTTTTTGGGTTGAGATTATAGGATATCATCAGAGGGAGTCTAGCATTGAATCATTCGTTATGTTATTGAAATTATACAGACTAGATGTTAATTTGCAATGAGTTTATTATTTAATTAACTTCAAATTAATAGCTATAACTTATTTATATTTATAAAATAAATTTTAAAATAAAGGAAAAAGTTCTTCAAAGTTTTGCACAAGATGAGGGTCGTAGGAATCTTGTAGTAGATGTTATCCTGCAATGAGTAGTACCTATGTTCTTGCAGTAGATGTTGTCTTGCATTGATAAAGATATGAGATACATGTAAAACATGAAATGGGTATACAGATAGGGCAGATCCTAAATATTTAGCATACAGATATATCATGGACACAGTATTACACACACACAGATAAATTAGTAATTAATGTCAATAAGATGGTCAAATGGAATATTATAGCCAGATATGTTAAAATAAGCTTCTAAGTTATATATACAAGCTACCTGAACAATCATTGTCCTTTAAATCTAATATGGTTATACCTTTTTACTAAGAAAGTGGGAAAATTACGTTAATGCATCTGTAAATATAAATTAAATTGAATTTGCACCTCACATTCATGCATTAGAATATTGACACCTTACTCACTGGTAATTGTTCAATACATCTGTAATTCAATATAAACTTTAGAATATACATCAAAAGGAGTATCCACCGAATATCCAAGTATCCAATACATAATGGTACACATACCTCTACTTTATGATCCTCGTATCTCTCCTCTACGAACAATCTGTGCATCATAGGCACCTAAAACTTGTTGAAATCTTCAATACGGTTAGTGACGATAACTGATGTAGAATCAGCCTGGATCGCAATCACCTTCAAATCGTAACTAAAATTTGAAAATTTAAAACAGAATAGAATTTCGGGTTTCCACCCCCCCATACGCGGGCTTCTCACCTAAAACTCGAGAGCAAATAAACTCAGGAATTTAACTGGTGAAGAAAGTTTTAATCATTCAATAATCCAATGAAATAGTCAAGGGAGCCTTTTATAGGCTTTACAAGAAGGGTCTTCTAGGAAATAACCGATGTGATACTAAACGCCCACAAAAAAACACCTACTACACCAACTAAATGACATAAAATGAGTCTAAAACAAAAGTAAGCTAAAGCTAAGGAACTGCATTACGTCGTTTCCTGAAATAGCTCGATCGAATCGGCCCATAACCGGAGTGATTTCCTCATCAATTCCCCCAGGGTGAGAAGAACTCGACCCCGTCGAGTGTGTGGGGAAAGGCTGTTGCTGGCTCTGATAACGCTCTAGTAAGTCGGGATCAAGATGCCGGAAGTCCTCGATAATCTAATAATTTCCTGAATCAGGTCTTCCTTTCCACTTAATGAGATAGCGTCGCGTCCTTCCGTCTCTAGTAGAGACAATCTAATCATCCAAGATAGAATCTATGTTTTCTCTTGTATAGGTAGTTTAGGGGGAAGTGGAGGTAGTGGGGGCTCTTAGAAAGAAGGTCTTGGGTAGGCTCATCCACGAATAGATCAGAAGGAGTGTCAAAGGTACCTCTATATGGAACCAAGTCCTCCATATTAAAAGTGCAACTGATGCCAAAGTCCGATGGGAGATCTTTGAATTGATTTTCTTGAGGATTTGGAATGGTCCTACGCTTCGCGCGTGTAATTTCTTCACGATTCCTGGAGGAAACCGCTCGGGTCTCATGCGGACCATCACATAATCACCGACATTAAATATTCTTAATTGGCGATGTAAATCTGCAAAAGCTTTATAATCAACATTATTTTTATTTTCTCTCTGATCTCCTCATGTAGTGCACATATATGAGATGGAAATACTGATACAGAGTCTGATTCCCCAGAATGATGAGCCATGAGAATTAAATCAACTGGTTGTCTAGGTTTAAAGCCAGTTATTATTTCAAAAGGACTAAGACCGGAGTCCTATTGACAAAACCATTGTATGCAAATTCGGCCATAGGCAAAATGAGATCCCAAGTTTTTAAATTTTCCCCAACGAAACATCTAAGAAGATTTCCTAGAGTCCTATTTACTACCTCGGTTTGGCCATCTATTTGTGGATGAAAAACTGTTGAGAATTTCAGTTTGGTGCTCATCTTGTGCCAAAGCATTTACCAGAAGTAGCTAACAAACTTAACGTCCTTATCGGACACCATAGTTTTAGGTAACCCATGCAACTTGATGACATTATCAAAGAACAAGACAACTACTGAGACGCATCAGAGGTTTTGAAGCACGGGATGAAGTGAGCCATTTTGGAGAATCGGTCAACTATTACTAGGATAGAGTCATGCCTTTTCTAAGCTTTTGGTAATTCTAGTATGAAATTTAGGCTCACGTCTTGCCAAAGGCAATTGGGCATAGGGAGACGAGTGTAAGTCCGCCAATTTGCTTCTGTTGCATGGCCAGTTGACACATGCGACACTAGCTGATTATCTTGGCAACATCTTTCTTCAAGCTCGGCCAGTAGAATTGGTGTTTAACAACCTCAATTGTCTTGTTCTAACTAAAATGTCTAGCTAAATCTCCAGCATGTATTTCCTATGAGAGAAAATCTCTAAGGGACGTGCCAGAAATACATAGCTTACGAAATCTGAATAAATAACTGTCTTGTAGCATAACACTGTTCATTTTACAAATAGAGCCATCCTGTAACGTGCCTTAAATTTTCCCAAAGTCGGGACATGAGTCATACTCCTCTCTTAATCTCTCGAGCATAATCACTTCTACACTCATAGCTACCAAAATCATAACACGCCGGCTAAGCGCATCAATGACCTTATTCTCAATTCCTGCCTTGTGTTTGAGAAAAATGTGTAACCCTGGAGGAACTCTACTCATTTGTTGTGTCTCACATTTAGCCTCTTTTGGGAATTGAGGTACTTCAGCGCTTCATGATCCGAATATAGCATGAACTCCTGCGATAACAGATAATGCCTCTAGTAGCGCAAAATCTGTACAATCGCATAAAATTTCTTATCATATGTAGAGTATCGTTGTCGGGCGTCATTTAATTTTTCACTGAAATAAGCAACGGGATGGTTCTCCTGACTCAACATGCTACCTATTGCTAGTCCCAATGCGTCACATGTTACTTCAAACACCTTTGAAAAGTCAAGGAGACGCATAATAGGAGCTTCAGTCATCATCCTCTTGATTTCTGTAAAAGCTTTGGTGGCGGCAGAAGTCCACTAGAATCCCTCGCTCTTCAGACAGTTACTTAAGGTGTCATAATATCACTAAAGTTCATTATGAACCGACAATAGAAAGTGACTAACCTGTGAAAACTCCTGACTTCCCTAATCATTCAGGTTGTGGCCACTCAGTAATTGCTTTCACCTTCTCAGGGTTCACGAAAACTCCCTCGAATGAAACCACAAATCCTAAGAAGACAATCATGTC
The DNA here is from genome assembly GCA_038442645.1 of Agave tequilana. Taxonomy (NCBI): domain Eukaryota; kingdom Viridiplantae; phylum Streptophyta; class Magnoliopsida; order Asparagales; family Asparagaceae; genus Agave; species Agave tequilana. The sequence continues at coordinate 92,571 of JAVJIF010011846.1, read as the reverse complement.
TGTACAGAAAACACACTTCTTTGGGTTTGCATAAAACTTCTCAGCTTAGACTCTGCGGAGGACTTGCCTCAGATGACCCACATGTTGCTCCTGAGTTCGGCTGTAGATCAATATATCATCAAAGTATACCACTATGAATTTACCGAAAAATGGCCGAAACAATTGAGTCATCACTCTCATGAAAGTACTAGGAGCATTGGACAGTCCAAAGGGCATAACCAACCATTCGTACAACACACTTTTAGTTTTAAATGTAGTTTTTCATTTGTCTCCTGGCTGAATTCTAATTTGGTGATACCCATTCTTACGATCAATCTTGGAGAAGATTGTGGCACCTAATATCAGGTACAGCATATCATCAAGATGGGGAATGGAAAAATAATACTTGACAGTGATCTCATTGATTGCGTGGCTATTTTCACACATACACCATGTACCATCCTTCTTTGGCGCCAAAAGTGCGGGAACTACTGTAATACCCCTCTCCCGGGATACGTAGTTAGTTACGTATTCAGTCTTTCGATCGTATTTTCCGATTTACCTTCCGTATTTGACCGATTTTAATTTCAAATATCATTTTCCAATATTTAAGATTTTATGAGATTTTCTGGAATTTTCTGGAATTAAAATGAATTTCTTCAAAAACGGTGTCGGCCAGTGCCGCTGACCGATTCCCGAATTTTTATCTCCCAAACTGTTAGGAATTTTTAGAAAGTCCCTTAGACTTTATTACTTAGAATCATATTTCCTACTTATACACTTTTTCTGAGAATTTTATAAATTTATGAAAATTCTTTCGGAGTCGGTAAATAACTGATTCCGGGATTTTTAATTAAAAATCTATACAGTATTTCTTCAAACGAATTTCACCATGAGTCTTCAAATATTTTTCTTGATTTTTGGTAAAATTTTCAGACCAATCCGAGATACTTGAATTTCGGACATTTTTTCAATTATTGCAAAATTCCAATTCCACTTCATTTCCACCTCATTTCCCACTCACACACTTCACCTAACCCCACTCACTCTCTCTCCTTCCTATGGCCGGCCAAGTGGCCATGAGGGGACACCTCACCCCCACATTTTTGCAAGAAACCCCCACTTCCATCATAATCCCAATCCCTTTACAAAAGATCCAAACCTATAAATGCATTTCATTTGCAAAATTCCCCTTTTCTCATTTCTTCATCAAGAGAACTCTCTCAAAATCTCCTTCCTCAAACCAAACCCTAACTCCAAGATCACCCAAATCTCTTCACCTACAACTCAAGGTCTCAAGGGGTTCAACTAGGGCTTCATCAAGGAACTCCATCTTCAACCTCTACTCCCCAAGGCAACTCCAAGAGCTCTTCTTCACCTCAAGCTTCAACAACAAGTGTGGAGTGAAGCAATTATCTCCATCCTTGAATCAAGTCACAATTAAACCTAACCTAGTGAGTATCTTTACTCACCAAGACCTAATTAACACTTCATTCCTTGTGGTAGAAATCCTTGTACACTTGTAGTATAAAAATCCAATTTTTAGGGCATCACAACTCAAATCCAACCTCCCCATGTAAGTATATTATTCAACAAGGCTAGTTTCTGTTTTAGTGTACTTGTACTGCTAGATCCGGTCCCCTAATACCTTAAAAATCCTATTTTTAGACTGTTAGAACCAACCCAAGGAAAAATCTGATTTTTCTGCCTTAACAGTAGCAGATTCCAGAGGATCGGTCGACCGGCAGTCGACCGATCACTCTACCGATGTGCACAGCGTGCACAACTTTGAGCTGGCGGTCGACTGGCAGTCGACCGACCACTCGACCGGCTTAGGAAATTAGTGTGGACCAGTCGACCGACAGTCGACCGGCCAAAACCTGGAGCTCACGGCATTTGCACGGTCGACCGGCAGTCGACCGGGAGCCGACCGCCAGTTATATTCCCAGTCGACCGGCAGTCGACCGGAGGTCGACCGTTAGGCCAAATTCTGGGACAGATTTCAGACTCCTTTCCTTTTTGATTTTTGATATTCCCCTGATATATGTATGATGTTTTAGTCTTGTTTATGCTTCATACCTGTACTGCATGACATGTTACCTGATAGATCTTGCTTCATTAGGCTTCATGACTTGTTGTTATATATTGCTATTCCTTAACTTGTTAAATATGAAGTATCACCACTCTTCATGCTATCACTAAAACACCAAGCATGATACACCCGACTTTTATATAAAATTCACCAACTTACATTGGGTCGGGGGGAAATATGCGGAATATCGATATGTGTTCGTGTTTACAGTGGTTTTAGGTATATTGTACAATTACTGTTCCGGTCTTACCTGTGGTACTCCAGGGGACCGAGGGGAGTGCTTGCTCCCTTTCCTGTTTACTGTCATGACAAGGGCATACATAAGTCCCTCCTGTTTAGCCTTGCGGCAGGTTCCGTCTTCAAGCAACGGAACAATCCTGGGCCGTGGTCCGGGTATGCACGGGACCCACTGTAAACATAGTTCGTCGATACAACCGCTGTTTCCAATAACAACCTTGTTTCACTAGGATATGGATCTATGTGCTCTGGGACGCTGGGTCACATAGCTAGATATCACAGTAAGACAAGTAATAATAATAAGACGTTAATTGTAGATTTGTTGCATATGATCTTACCTTATTGAGTCTACATCACTTGTTATTCGTTGCTATTTATTACTACTCCATTATCTTTAATCATGATCCTTAGTCACTTGGCTATTCTTTATTTATTGTTATGTCTTGACCCCTTGGATTTGCATATTCAGATTCCGAGGCTTGGGACGAAGTGGAGCCTTCCACAGAGGACCGGGCTTATCTTTGCGAGCAGGCTGACCAGCTCTAGTCCCATCGTGCCCGACTCTTCCTTTTGGTTCACGGGATCTCCATCCATTACGTGAGCATTTTGTGTTTCGGGTTGTATATTGTCCCTTTTTGGACTTGGGTTGTGATAAAAGACACTTGTAATGTGATTTTGCTTATCATAACTTGTATAACTTTGTATTTATCTTTTGTAAGTTGGCATATGAATATACCACGCTGTGTGTTGTACTCTGATACTTGTTGTACTTAAGGCTTAGCGTATATACGTGGGGGCACCATCTGACCTACGTATATGCGTTGCAGTGACGTTCCCGTATCATTGGGATCGGGGCGTTACAGGTTGGTATCAGAGCCTAGGCTCTCAAACCTAAAAGTACAACCAAGTGGCAAATTCTAGTGATTTGCTAATGCCAACTACAATGTACAAAGTTATATAGTCCTTCTCGACTTCGTCCTTGATTCATTCCTCGTATCCTAAACTCCTTCCCTTTGTTTCCAATTCCAGATCTTATCCCTTTCGGTATGGAGAGACGTTCGGGTCGCAACAATGTCGGGCAAGTACCGAATGGACCCGTAGGAGGAGAGGGTGCTGATATCCTGAGGATCATTCAGACTATGCTGGGAAACCAGCAACAGCAGATGGAGAATCAGCATCAGCAGACTGAGCTCCTCAGGCAGGAGTTGGCAGCCCCGAAGGAGCAGAAGCCGGGGAACATCTCAGACTTCCGACGGCTACAGCCGGCCGTATTCACGGGAGTCGAGAGGCCATTGGAGGCTGAACAGTGGTTAACAGACACCACCGATCTGCTGAACGCCGCCAGGGTGCCTAAGGAGAACCAAGTGGAGGTTGCAAAGATCCAGCTGAAGGACATAGCCAGGACTTGGTGGCTTGCAGAGGAAGCTCGCTTGGAGAAACCTATCTCTTGGGATACGTTCTCCAAGAGCTTCTACAGTCGTTTCTTCCCCGCCACTGCTCAGAAGGACATGGAGGAGCAGTTCATCAGGCTTCAACAGGGGGATAGATCCGTAGATGAGTATGCTGCAGAATTTCTCAGGTTGAGTCGCTTCGCCCCGTACATGATAGCAGATGAGGAGAAGAGGGCAAGCCGGTTCCAGCAAGGTCTGCAAATGGACATTCAGATGTTCCTAATGCCCCATCATCTGAAGACCTATGCAGAAGTTCTCACCAGCGCTCGAGAGGTGGAGCGTGGGTTTGAGAAGAAGCAAGGAGATCAGAGGAAGGACCAGGCCATGAAGAGGCCGTTTGTACCGGTGGGCAGAGGAGGACCATCCAGAGCAGCGAAGGTCCAGGCCAGGCAACCATTCAGGGCAGTTCCTTACCAGGTGGCTCGACCAGGTCTTATCTGCAATTTCTGCCAGAAGCCAGGACACTCCCAGCAGAATTGCCGGAGGGCAAACGGATGGTGTTTGGTGTGTGGAGCACGAGACCATGCCGTGGAGACCTGTCCGCACAGGAGGATGGGATTTGCTAACCAAACCTTGCCGGCACCTCAGGGGCAGAATGTGCAGAGGGTACTACCAGGGCCAGTTGGGCAGAGGCATCAGGGACCAGTGATGAGGAGAGCCCTTCCCCTTCCTCCACCGCATGTTGCTCGCCCAGTGCAGAGAGGAGCCCGGACAGCAGCAGGGCGTGGCAGAGGTCAGGCCTACAACCTGACAGCAGAGGAGGCTGAGGCTTCAGAGGAGGTGATTACAGGTAACATCAGAGTTCATTCTATACCTGTTCTCGCTCTCTTCGATTCGGGTGCATCCCACTGTTATATCTCCGACCATTTTGTGGCTGTTCATTCCATACCTGTTAAGGCTTTAGACCACAAGTGGGAGATAAGTACAGGGAATGGGGTAGTTGTATCTTCTAGAGTTTGTGCTGACTGTCCAGTGGAGCTTTGTGGGAAGATCTTGGCCATAGACATGCTCGTACTAGACACCAAAGGGTACGACGTGATCTTAGGCATGACTTGGCTCAGTCAGTACTATGCTGTGATCGACTGTAGAGGGAGGAGGATCAATTTCAGAATCCCTCATCAGCCGGAGTTCCAGTTTAGTGGAGAGGTGAAGCCTGCTAAGAAGGAGATTCAGATGACCACTTCGGAGGTTCTGAAGGGAGTGCCAGTGTGGGATGAGTTTCCAGAAGTCTTTGCTGAGGTCTCAGGGCTTCCACCGGAGAGGATAATTGAGTTCTCCATTGATACAATTCCAGGAGCAGCTCCTATATCCAAGGCTCCGTACAGGATGGCACCAACAGAGTTGGAGATCTTGAAGAGGCAACTGCAGGAGTATTCAGACAAGGGGTTGATTCGGCCAAGCACTTCACCATGGGGAGCTCCAGTGCTCTTGGCAAATAAGAAGGATGGTGGTAAGAGGCTTTGTATTGATTATAGGGAGTTGAACAAGGTCACCATCAAGAACAAGTATCCCTTGCCCGGATTGATGACTTGTTTGATCAGCTTCATGGAGCCCGTGTATTTTCTAAGTTAGATTTGCAGTCGGGTTACCATCAGCTGAGGGTGAAGGAGGATGTTCCGAAGACGGCATTCAGGACCCGATATGGCCACTATGAATTTCTGGTTATGCCTTTCGGAGTCACAAATGCCCCTGCAGTTTTCATGGACTTGATGAATCGAGTGTTCTCCCCTTACCTGGATCAGTTTGTAGTTGTATTTATAGATGACATCCTGATCTATTCAAAGAATAATAGGGAGCATGCAGAGCACTTGAGAATTGTGTTGCAGACTCTTCAGCAGGAGCAGCTTCATGCCAAGAGGAGCAAGTGTGAATTCTGGTTGGACAGCATAGCTTTCCTTGGACACATAGTTTCAGCAGAAGGAATTTCAGTTGATCCTAGTAAAGTCCAGGCAGTGAAGAATTGGCCAGTTCCGAAGACGGTGACTGAGATAAAGAGCTTTCTTGGACTAGCCGGATATTACAGGCGCTTTGTCCAGGATTTCTCTAGACTTGCAGCTCCGTTGACCAGGCTCACCAGAAAAGGGGAGAGATACATATGGACAGAGGTATGTGATGCAGCATTTGAGCAGTTGAAGCAGAGGCTTATTTCAGCTCCAATCTTGAGGACTCCTTCAGGAAGAGGAGGGATGGTCATTTTCTGTGATGCATCAGGTAAAGGCCTGGGGTGTGTACTTATGCAACGTGATCATGTTATAGCATATGCATCTAGGCAATTGAAGCCTCATGAGAGGAATTACCCAACTCATGACTTGGAGTTGGCAGCTGTGATATTTGCTTTGAAGATCTGGAGACACTACCTTCTGGGAGACAAAGTGTTGATATACACAGATCACAAGAGCCTCAAGTATATTTTCTCACAGAAGGAGTTGAATATGAGGCAGAGGAGGTGGTTGGAGCTTATGGCGGACTACGATATTGACTTGCAGTATCATCCAGGCAAAGTCAATACCGTTCCAGATGCACTGAGCAGGATGCCAGAGAACAGAGTGCTAGTCCACCTTACTCAGCAGAGGGAGTTGATTCAAGAATTCATCAGATTGGATTTGATGTTGGTGCAAGGAGGTGATAAGGCAGGGCAACTTATGACTTTACAGATCCAGTCATCATTGATAGAGGAGATCAAGGGAGCTCAGAAAGAGGACCCCAGATTGCAGACATTCAGAGCTCAGGTGGAGGCTGGTTCGAGGACTGATATCTGTATCCATCCAGATGGTGCATTGTATTTTGGGGATAGACTTTGTGTTCCCCAGGGAGAAGTCAGACAGAAGATTTTGGAGGAAGCACACAGTTCAGCTTATTCCATACATCCCGGAGGAAACAAGATGTATCAGGACCTGAAGAAGCACTTTTGGTGGAATGCTATGAAGAGGGAGATAGCCCAGTTTGTTGCCAAGTGCTTGGTTTGTCAGCAGATTAAGATCGAGCATCAGAGATCAGCTGGACTTCTTCAACCCTTGCCGATACCCGAATGGAAGTGGGAGCACATCACCATGGACTTTGTGACGGCATTGCCTCGGAGTCCCAAGGGTAATAATGCGGTGTGGGTGATAGTTGATCGCCTCACCAAGTCAGCTCACTTCATACCATTCAGGGTAGGCCAGTCGACAGAGGTTTTGGCAGATAAGTATATGAAGGAGGTGGTTCGTCTGCATGGAGTTCCAGTTAGTATTGTGTCAGATAGAGACACCAGATTCAGATCTCATTTCTGGGAGAGTCTCCAAGAAAGTCTGGGAACTCGTCTGAAATTCAGTACTTCATACCATCCTCAGACAGACGGACAATCTGAGAGGACTATCCAGATCCTTGAAGATATGTTGAGGGCTTGCATGATTGACTTCGGAGGATCGTGGGAAGATCATCTTCACTTGGCTGAGTTTTCATATAACAACAGCTATCAGGCAAGTATTAAGATGGCACCCTTTGAGGCATTGTATGGTAGGAAGTGCAGATCACCGATTTGTTGGGATGAAGTCGGTGAGAGGAGTCTTTTGGGACCAGAGATCCTGATGCAGGCGACAGAGAAAGTCAGGGTTATCAGAGATCATCTCAGGGCTGCTCAGAGTAGACAGAAGAGTTGGGCTGACACTCGGAGGAGGCCATTGGAATTCCAGACCGGAGATCATGTGTTCTTGAAGATATCACCTACCAAGGGTGTAATCCGGTTCGGTTCACGGGGGAAGCTAAGTCCGAGGTATATTGGCCCATTCGAGATCCTGGATCGTGTGGGAGATGTGTCCTATAGATTGGCATTACCGCCATCTTTGGACGGGGTGCATAATGTCTTCCACGTGTCTCAGTTGAGGAAGTATGTCAGGGATGACGGCCATATTCTGGACCATTCCGAGCTGGAGCTACAACCGGATCTTTCATACCAAGAGCAGCCGTTGGCCATTCTGGATAGGAGTGTCAAGACACTGAAGAGCAGAGCTATTCCATTGGTATTGGTGTCATGGAACAGGCATGCGCCAGGGGAGGCCACTTGGGAGCGTGAGGACGCTATCCGGGAGCGTTATCCTCAACTTTTCACATCTTGATTGGGTAAGACTCTTTTCTTCTACTCTTCTTTACCGTTATCTTTCCTTGTATCCATATCTATCTGTTGCTTTTCCTGTTATCTTTCACCTTATGAAATTTCGGGGACGAAATTTTTGTAAGGTGGGTAGATTGTAATACCCCTCTCCCGGGATACGTACTTAGTTACGTATTCAGTCTTTCGATCGTATTTTCCGATTTACCTTCCGTATTTGACCGATTTTAATTTCAAATATCATTTTCCAATATTTAAGATTTTATGAGATTTTCTGGAATTTTTTGGAATTAAAATGAATTTCTTCAAAAACGGTGTCGGCCAGTGCTGCTGACCGATTCCCGAATTTTTATCTCCCAAACTGTTAGGAATTTTTAGAAAGTCCCTTAGACTTTATTACTTAGAATCATATTTCCTACTTATACACTTTTTCTGAGAATTTTATAAATTTATGAAAATTCTTTCAGAGTCGGTAAATAACTGATTCCGGGATTTTTAATTAAAAATCTATACAGTATTTCTTCAAACGAATTTCACCATGAGTCTTCAAATATTTTTCTTGATTTTTGGTAAAATTTTCAGACCAATCCGAGATACTTGAATTTCGGACATTTTTTCAATTATTGCAAAATTCCAATTCCACTTCATTTCCACCTCATTTCCCACTCACACACTTCACCTAACCCCACTCACTCTCTCTCCTTCCTATGGCCGGCCAAGTGGCCATGAGGGGACACCTCACCCCCACATTTTTGCAAGAAAACCCCCACTTCCATCATAATCCCAATCCCTTTACAAAAGATCCAACCTATAAATGCATTTCATTTGCAAAATTCCCCTTTTCTCATTTCTTCATCAAGAGAACTCTCTCAAAATCTCCTTCCTCAAACCAAACCCTAACTCCAAGATCACCCAAATCTCTTCACCTACAACTCAAGGTCTCAAGGGGTTCAACTAGGGCTTCATCAAGGAACTCCATCTTCAACCTCTACTCCCCAAGGCAACTCCAAGAGCTCTTCTTCACCTCAAGCTTCAACAACAAGTGTGGAGTGAAGCAATTATCTCCATCCTTGAATCAAGTCACAATTAAACCTAACCTAGTGAGTATCTTTACTCACCAAGACCTAATTAACACTTCATTCCTTGTGGTAGAAATCCTTGTACACTTGTAGTATAAAAATCCAATTTTTAGGGCATCACAACTCAAATCCAACCTCCCCATGTAAGTATATTATTCAACAAGGCTAGTTTCTGTTTTAGTGTACTTGTACTGCTAGATCCGGTCCCCTAATACCTTAAAAATCCTATTTTTAGACTGTTAGAACCAACCCAAGGAAAAATCTGATTTTTCTGCCTTAACAGTAGCAGATTCCAGAGGATCGGTCGACCGGCAGTCGACCGATCACTCTACCGATGTGCACAGCGTGCACAACTTTGAGCTGGCGGTCGACTGGCAGTCGACCGACCACTCGACCGGCTTAGGAAATTAGTGTGGACCAGTCGACCGACAGTCGACCGGCCAAAACCTGGAGCTCACGGCATTTGCACGGTCGACCGGCAGTCGACCGGGAGCCGACCGCCAGTTATATTCCCAGTCGACCGGCAGTCGACCGGAGGTCGACCGTTAGGCCAAATTCTGGGACAGATTTCAGACTCCTTTCCTTTTTGATTTTTGATATTCCCCTGATATATGTATGATGTTTTAGTCTTGTTTATGCTTCATACCTGTACTGCATGACATGTTACCTGATAGATCTTGCTTCATTAGGCTTCATGACTTGTTGTTATATATTGCTATTCCTTAACTTGTTAAATATGAAGTATCACCACTCTTCATGCTATCACTAAAACACCAAGCATGATACACCCGACTTTTATATAAAATTCACCAACTTACATTGGGTCGGGGGGAAATATGCGGAATATCGATATGTGTTCGTGTTTACAGTGGTTTTAGGTATATTGTACAATTACTGTTCCGGTCTTACCTGTGGTACTCCAGGGGACCGAGGGGAGTGCTTGCTCCCTTTCCTGTTTACTGTCATGACAAGGGCATACATAAGTCCCTCCTGTTTAGCCTTGCGGCAGGTTCCGTCTTCAAGCAACGGAACAATCCTGGGCCGTGGTCCCGGGTATGCACGGGACCCACTGTAAACATAGTTCGTCGATACAACCGCTGTTTCCAATAACAACCTTGTTTCACTAGGATATGGATCTATGTGCTCTGGGACGCTGGGTCACATAGCTAGATATCACAGTAAGACAAGTAATAATAATAAGACGTTAATTGTAGATTTGTTGCATATGATCTTACCTTATTGAGTCTACATCACTTGTTATTCGTTGCTATTTATTACTACTCCATTATCTTTAATCATGATCCTTAGTCACTTGGCTATTCTTTATTTATTGTTATGTCTTGACCCCTTGGATTTGCATATTCAGATTCCGAGGCTTGGGACGAAGTGGAGCCTTCCACAGAGGACCGGGCTTATCTTTGCGAGCAGGCTGACCAGCTCTAGTCCCATCGTGCCCGACTCTTCCTTTTGGTTCACGGGATCTCCATCCATTACGTGAGCATTTTGTGTTTCGGGTTGTATATTGTCCCTTTTTGGACTTGGGTTGTGATAAAAGACACTTGTAATGTGATTTTGCTTATCATAACTTGTATAACTTTGTATTTATCTTTTGTAAGTTGGCATATGAATATACCACGCTGTGTGTTGTACTCTGATACTTGTTGTACTTAAGGCTTAGCGTATATACGTGGGGGCACCATCTGACCTACGTATATGCGTTGCAGTGACGTTCCCGTATCATTGGGATCGGGGCGTTACAACTACACACGGGCTCAAACTCTTTGATGAACCCCTTGTCAAGTAACTCTTCTACCTGCCGTAACTCCGCATGTTCAGTAGAGTTCATTCTATAGTGGGACAAGTTTAGCAAAATTGCTCCTGAGACTAAGACAATAGCATGTTGAATGTCTCGCATGGGAGGCAACTCACCTGGCAGATCTTATGGGAGAGTTTTAGAAAACTCCTCCAGAATTAGCTTAATGTGCCTGGGGATTTGCACCTCGATCTTTCGATCAGCCTCTCGAGCCACGAATGCAAAACAAGTAGAACCCTCATACAAGCTCTTCTCAATTTGATCGTGGCTAATCAAATTCATGACCATCTTTCCCTTGCCCTTATCACTCTTCTTACCAAGAGTTAGGACATCCACTTTGCCCTTTTCTTTGTCAACCTTTTTTTCTTGGGTTGGTGATTTCGGTTGATTCAGCATAATTTTCACCCTTTTGCCGTTATGGACGAATGAACATTAGTTGGAACGTCCATATATGGTCACATTTAAGTCAAACAATCATGGTCGACCTAAAATGATATGACCAACATCCATAGGGAGTGTCACATCACATTATCTGTGTATGTGTATACTGAATAGAATTTGACATCTCTCCTGACATCTATGGATGTAGCGTCGATCCATGTGACCTCATAGAGGTTTGGATGTTTTGCCGGTCTTATCCCCAAGGTAATGATTAACTTTGACGCAACGGCGTTAATGCAACTGCCACTATCCACTATCACCTTGCAGCCCTTGTTTTCAATTTTTGTATAAGTTTGAAATATGACAGTCCTTCTCCAGTCGTTGAGTGGCTCATGTTGGGCTAAGGTGCACCTAACCACTTTTAATTGGGCTCGGCCTACACTAGGAGATAGACTCGTCACTTCCACAGTTTTGATGCACCCATTGAATTATACTCTTCGACAGAGGCATCTGAATCATCATCTTGTTAATGTACGACCACTTCTCCATCGTCCTCTTCTTTTATATCTTCAATGAGAACTTCCACGAAGAGAGTTTTGGTTTGACTCGGGCACTAATTGGTAAGGTGTCCATACCCTTAACACCGATAGCATTGGGTCTTTGAGTTGACCTTTCCTAGTTCACTAACCATTCTCCTCTCGGAGGTGGTTGGCTTTGCACCAGAAGGATCTGCTGGCTTGATCCTAGAGGAACTGAAGGCAGGTTTGCTCGAGGGCAGGAAGATATCAGCTAAAACTTGGCTTGCTAGTAGTGGCGGTCTTAGAGTTATCCCTAAAATCAGTTCGGTGAAAATAAGATCCTCTAGACTCATCCAAGTCAGTAACTAGCTGATATGCCTGTTTCAGAGTCGTGATGCCTCGAACGATGAGCTCTCGGCGATAATCACCTCTAAGACCGGACCTAAATCTAGATAGGGTTTGTTCGGGAGACTCTAACTCGATTGCTCCGCACCGATTCAAATATTTATCAAATTTAGCAATGTAATCGGTGGCTGACTTGTTCCCCTGAGTCCATCGATTCTACTTGTCCAATAATTGTTAACTGAATGACAGTGGAATGTACTTCAACATAAGCTTCTCTTTCATGCCTTCCCAAGTCTCCACTGGGTGTTCCCTTCTGTTCCTCATCATCCTCTAATATTTTTCCAATATTGTCCCGCTTGTCCTGTTAGTTTCACGGCCAATCGAATCTTCCTATACTCAGACATGTCATACCAATGAAAATAGCGATACATAGCCAACTGCAATCTATAAAAACCTGAGGGTCCAAGCGCCCGTCGAAGGAAGGAGCATCGACTTTAATGCTCTTGATATACTGAGCGTCAACGTAGCTGTATTGTAGGGTTGAACTCGCTCTCGCTTGGGTGATCTACTGCCGTTTTGAGAATTTTCCTCCTCCGTGGCTCTCCTTTGATTGTTTCTACCTTATCAATTTGGGTTGCTAAATCCCTACAATTGACATCAACCTGATCCCTAACTTCTTGTACCTACTGGTCCATCTTTCTATCTTGTCAATGAGTGTGTTAAGTGTATCCTGAATATTAGGGTCCATAGGTGCTGAAGTTCTCCTATAGAAAAAGTTCTACCACTTCTCGTAGGCATGCAAGATCCTAAGTGATTCTAAATGCAAAATGTCCTAAAATGAGATGTATGTTATGCAGGAGTCAAAGATTAGATCAATGATAAATAATACCAACTTTAAGCTATGTAGATTAACACGTGATTAAAAATATAATATAGAGACGGTGACAAAATACACGTGCTAACACAGTTAATTTCAAATTAAGTCAAATAATCACAAATTCAAACTAATTTACTTGCACAGTTAATATCAAGTCAGGTTACCACTCAAGGTCAGAATCACACAACTCACTATTTAATGGGTAACAATCAATAAATTCTATTTTGCTTAGAATAGCTAGCTGTCTCAAATAAGTAATAGGAATAACTGAACAGAATATTCAAAGTTATCTGGGAGGTGACCGAGGCTCAAACCTGAACGTGACTGCTGTAAGCGCATAATACTGGTTGTCACGAATCCGCTGCCTCGAAAACGGCTCGATTTGGACTTGAAACTAGCCTTGAACGGCCTTCAGAAGCGTTGCTTTGCTTATGGACTGAGTCAGAACTTCTCTGGAGTCGACTTAGTAGAACAACTCGGAAGCTGACGTCAGCAGTGACGTCACTTAAACCAGGTTGCGGGTTCGGGTATTGTCGGGTCAGGCAGTCTGGATCGGACCTGATTCGAGTTCACTTTAAACCCGAACGGGTTTAACCTTTTAGAGAACCCGTTTCACTCTCACCTGATCACCCCTCTTTCCTTCGATCTCGGCTAGAGCTTGGCGATAATCAACATCGAAACTCCAGCTCCAAGGGTGGCGGTGATGGAGATCCAGCGACGCCTGGGTGGACTCGGTTAGAGGAGCTGATCCGAAGACTCCCTAAGCGTTGACGAGTACCCAACGAAGACGGCGAACGGTTGGAAAGGCTCTGGAAGCTTCGATCGAGGCTTAGGAAGTTCCAACGAGGCCTTAGAAGCTCCGATCCGCTCCGCTCCGCTCCTAACTGCTCTCATAACGTCAGTGAGGACTTCAATAATGACAATGATCTTGGCTCTAAGGGAGATCGATGACAAGGATGATGGGAGGAAAGGATAAGGACGATGATGAAGTCGGTTCAAAGGGGAAGACGCCGACAGATCTCTGGACGAGAATGATGACGTGGAGATCTGCTTTGATGATCTCTGTCGAAGGCACAACGCCAAGGCTCCGGCAAAGGCACTGCGATGCAAGGACCAGGTTGGGTGCACTCTGATCTGGTGGGATCTGGCTTTGTCTTTGTTGGCTTTGTTGGTGATGCTTGGATTTGGCGTCGGAGGTGGACGGCGATGGTGTCGTCGACTTTGTGTGGTGCGGATGGGGACAACGGTGATGGTAGCGGCGGAATTTGGTGGGAGAGGAAATTGGAGACGAGTGAACAATGTAAAATTTGGAATTTTGTGGGATTTTTGATGGAATTTTCAGTGTATTTTATTTGTGAATGGATCTGGGATCTAGATCTGGAGTTGGAACAAAAGAAAATTTTGTAAAGAGAATTTTTTTTGAAGGCCTGTGGCTCTGATACCAAATGATGTAGAATCAGCCTAGATCGCAATCACCTTCAAATCATAACTAAAATTTGAAAATTTAAAACAGGATCGAATTTCGAGTTTTCACCCTTTACGCAGACTTCTCATCCAAACCTCGAAAACAAATAAATCAAGAATTTAACTAGATAATTTGAGAAAAGTTTTAATCATTCAATAATCCAATAAAATAGCCAAGGGGGCTTTTTATAGGCTTTACAAGAAGGGACTTCTAAGAAATAACCGATGTGGTACTAAACGCCTACAAAAGAACACCTACTACATCAACTAAATGACATAAAATAAGTTTAAAACAAAACTAAGCTAAAGCCAAAGAACTGTATTACACCGCTTCCTGAAATAGACTCGATCGAATCGGCTCCTAAGCGGAGTGATGTCCTCATCAATAACCATATATTTTTTTGTTTACCTAACTGAATTAGATAACACAAGAAAGATTGATTATCAGGTGTTTAGTGGTCATAATCATCATGCACCAGAGAATGTTTTATGTGATGTACCACTTATACAAGAACTGGAGTTTGTCGAGTAAACCGTGTCTATGCGACTGCAAAGTTGTTCAATGGTAAGGAGAAATGTTCTCAAAGTAACAATACAACGGCAAGAGAGAACCTTCCACCAGAAATACCACACAGCTAGAGATGACATCTCAAGCTTTTTCCTCTCTTTGTTCTTCCAAAAGAGTTGAAACATTTTCACAAATTTTAGTAGAAGAGTAGAAGCTTTTAAACAAAGAAGAGTCTAAGAAAATATGTCTATCTTGTTTCATCAGTTTGCACTTTGCAGGTTGCATCTACCATCATAGACTAATAGAATCCCTTACTAGAGTGAAATTGAATTTATCTTCTGATTAGAGTTATTTACTCAATAGAATTCCTAAATATACTAGTAACTATCCTTTATGTACTGAACTAAAATTAAACGTCCTTTTCGCAATTTGGATCCTCTCATCTTCGCTAGACGTAGTGGAGGTCATATTCCCATCTGGAATGTCCATACGATTGTGACTGAAGCCGCCCAAACAATAAAAACATAGGCTCCTTATCTGGCTTCCATGTTTGTCTGTGGGAATTTTGATCATAGCCATATGGACAGTGGTGATGGAATGATAACCATCCACTATTTCTAGCAAAGCTAATAGGATATGAATGCTACTTTTTGGTTACTAAACTGATGGCAGCATTATCTTTCAATTTTCATTTCCAATTCCTAAAGGAATTGGTATTCATGGGATTGGATCTGCTTGGGAAAGTTTCAGTTCAGATTTCAGCCTTTATAAAGGGTGGAACAGAGAAGAAAAGGAAGGAGACACCAAAGAGAGAAAGAAACTGGAAAAACAAGAAATTATGTCCCTCTTATATCCCTTACCTTTTTCAGCAAGCTTTTACCATCACAACTCTCCTTTCACATTCCTATCTCCTCCGCCATTCATTTTAGGGCCTGTTTGTTTTGCCGCAAAACGTCGCAAGTCGTAAGTCGTAAAATGAGAATGGAAAAAGTAAACTGTAGCAGAGAAAATATATTGTATCTTACAGTGTTTGGTTGGTAAAGTGAAAGTGTAAATGGAAAAGTATATTGTGTTTTACGGTGTTTGGTTGGTAAAGTGAAAGTGAATGAGAAAGTATATTGTATTTTACGGTGTTTGGTTGGTCACTGAAAAGTGAAAGTGGAAAAATTGGCCACAAAATTAACTGTAGCAGTGATTTAAATATTATAAATACTATTAAATTAAATATACTATTGAAAATTAAATTGTATTAATAAATTTGAGATAAAATATTAATAATTTTAATATTTTAATTATAACAATAATATTAATAAAATATTAGTGAAATTAGTAAAATATTACTAAAATATTAACTAAATAAATAATTATAAAATTTTAAGAAAATCTAAAGAACATTAATAAAATTTTAAGGATACTAATAAAACATAAATATTAAAAAAATCTTAAGAAAAATAATAAAATATAGTTATAATATTATAATATTATAAAATACTTAAGATTATTATAAGATTAAATTTTATTATAATAATATTGTAATATTATAAAAATATAAAATTAACAAAGTAAAATATAATTATAAATTTAATAATAAAATATTATTATGATATTATTATAATGAATTATTACAATATTAACATAGTAAAATATTAATATAATTTTAAAGTATATTATAATATTAATAAAGTAATTATTTATATTAAGAAATAAATAAATTAAATATATAATAATTTTATATTAAAGCATATTATTGTTATATTAATAAAATATTAAATCTAAATAAAATATTAAGAAAATTGGTGTAAATATTAATAAAATAATAAAGTATCAAAATAACAATATTAAATTAAAATATTAAATTAAAATAATAAAATATTAAATATTAAAACAATATTAAAAATAATAAAAAACTTAAAAATACAAATATAAAATAATTAGGTAAAAAATTAAACACTATTAAAAATATTAAATATATTAAATATTTAATAATATTAAATTATATATTGATTATCAAGTAACTGCTTTGGGACTGCGAGTGTATTACAAGTGGAATTTACATGACCACAAAATTAACTGTAGCAGTTGCAGGTGGGAAATTTTGAGTGTAAAAGAGATTTATATGACCACAAATTTAACTGTAGCAACTGCAAGTGGGAAATGAGAGTTGTATTTTGCAAGATGTTTTGCAACGAAACAAACAGCGGAAAATGGAAAAAAGTTTTACGACTTGCGATTTTTCGGCCTTTTGCGGGGAAACAAACAGGCCCTTAACATTGTACACCAGAGCGATTTTTTTAAGCGAGATTACTTCATGCAAAGTTGGCATTGAGACAAATTCTTGATATTTAATGACATCTGCTCGCTTTCACTTCTTTCGTTTAGATACCTGTAGTGTTTTTATGACAAACCACTATTGCATTTCTTCCTCACCATTCAAGGCTAATTTCTTTAGTGGTCTTAATATGGAAGGCACCATTATTTGGTTTTTTGTGGAATTTTAGTTGTTGTATCTTCTGTTTGAAAACTGAAATAATGTTTTTTTCACCGATTTGATCTATGTATGTATTTAAATTGACTTTGATGCTTTTGATACACTTTGTTCAGGAATGGCATGGTAAGTTCATGATAATTAGCTGATCCTCCAATTATAATTCCAATTCAAACCCTAGGACTAGATTTTCACCAATTATCCGACACTAAGTACTATTCCTCACATTCCCATTATCGTATAGCTAAATTTTGTTTTTTTTTTTTTTGGAGGAGGCTCTTCATACTAAGATAGGCATAACCCCTATAGAAGAGAAGATGAGAAAAAACCGCCTACGACGGTTTAGTCACGTGTGACGTAGACCTACAGATGCGCCAATCCGGCGAGCAGAACGTATCAAATTAGAGCAAGTTAAAATAGCGCAGGGGAGACCGAAAAAACATGGATGGAGGTGATACGACAAGATGTAGAGGCTAAAGATCTTAATAAAGACATATTGCTCGATAGGAATGAGTGGAGAAAGTTGATCCATGTGCCCGATCCGACGTAATTCTCTTTTGGCTCATGTAGCCTACCCCAACTACTTGGGACAAATGGCTTAGTTGTTGTTGTAGGCAGTGTTTTAAATGTCGTCCGACATTTCCGAAATGTCGGCCGACATTTCATTTTCAAGCCCTCACCGCCACGACATCCCCACCCGCATTTGAAATGGCGTTTTGGAAAATATCGGCCGACATTTCGGGAAAAACCCAATATGTTGATTGGTCTTAAAAGTTGGAACAATTGAGAAATTTTAACAATGAATTAGTGAATATATGCAAAATGTTTAAGTTAATTATATATATCCTAAACATATTCATGTAGTTTTGCATAAGTTGTGTATGTATTATCTTGATAAGAATTTTAAATTACATTATTTAAGATATCTAGAATATATATTTGTTATCTATCATGACATCCGAAATTTACTAAATGGTCCCGAAATATCTCCGAAATCCGACATCCGATTACGACATCCGACATTTCCTTGATATCCGACATTTAAAACACTGGTTGTAGGCTGTTCATACAGATAATTATTAAATAACTACATAGAATGAAGTAATATTGATGTGAAACGGTAAAACATGTGAGTCAGAAATCAGTGATAGAACAAAATTTCGCCGCGTTCAACTATACGCTCTTGGGTAGGAAAATAGTTAAAACTAATATACAAATAGATGAATTTTAACAAAATGTGCAGTTGCAGTCGTACGATTTTAAATCTAAAATAAAATGATGCAACTACTCAGTTACGATGGCACAAATTTGTAAAATCAATGAAGATAAACAACAATATAGGGTGACATAATCTCTCAATCTCACTATTTATAACAGCATACTAAATTGATAAAATAATAGAAAATTAGTTATCAACTCACAAATAAAAAACTGAGTTAGGAAAAACGTACCTATTGAGGATCACATAAACATCGACTTGTAGAGGATGTCGGTGCGTAGTTCTCATCGTCACGAACCTAACAACTCAAAATCAACTGAAACAGGCGCTGGATGTGGAAGTTACAGACTAAAAACCAAAGTGATGCTCTTAACGGGTTTGTTCCATGTTCTAAACCTATTTTGATATTGTAGCATGCGAGTGCGGGTTGGGTTACTATAAACCTCGATTCTAGTCACCGGTATTTTCCACTGGTGGTCGATATGGTATAAATGTCTGTTCTGCTGGCTAAACAAAGTCAACTTTGATTCTAATAGAATTTCCTAATATTTCAGATTTTTCTTGATTTTTTCAAAAACTTTTTAAATTAATTGAAGATTCTCGAAATTCGTGACCCATCTATGCTGCTATACGACTTCTGGATTTTTAATTTGCAATCGGGGATGAATTTCATGAATCCGATTTTTCAGTAATATTTAAAATAATATTTGCTACTTTTAAGAAATTTTAGGAGTTTTTCCAAATTAAATAAGAATTTAATTGAGTAAAAAAGGAAAAATAAAAATAAATAAATAAAATAATAAAATAAAATCCGGAATTTATTTGTAGCCACTAGGTTTTGAACCTTGGTGGGCTAGGAAAGAATGTAGTGAGTTAACCATGTTGCCACATTGACGTGTGGTCTAGAGGCCCTACTCCGTTCATCCTTTCCAACTTTCCCCCCTCTCTAAATCCTCCCACTTTCTCCCCCTCATTCCCACTCACCCAAACTGAACCCACTACTTCTTTCACGTAGCCTAACTCTCAAGGGGGGCTTAGGGGTGTGTGTAGTGCCTATAAAAGGGGTATCTCACCATCTCAAGTCATTTGCAAAACATAAGTTTCTCTCCCTTTTTCACTACACTCTCTCTCCCGAATCTTTGAAGTGTTGGTCGAGGAGAAGAACATCATACTAAAGGGAAGCGCTCCAAGTAATTTATTTTGCATTTTCGTAGAATTTAAGTTCGTTGTGGCATTTCATCGAACACGTAATACGCATTACATTTTAGCTTTAATTTTACCATGAAAAACTTATGCTAAAATCACAATAAAATTATGTAGAACACCTAAGACATAGCTACTAATTATCATAATTTTTTATAATTTTTATGATTTTAATTTAAGGGAAAAAAAGAAACTGTGATGTGCACTGTGCACAACACAGTGCGCTGAGCTAGGCTCGGGCCGGGCCTGAGTAGACATGGGTTCGGGTCTGTAAAACAGACCCGAACTGGACCCCCAAAAAAAAAAAAAGAAAACGAGAAAAAGAAAGAAAGAAAGAAAATGGAAAAGAAAAAGAAAATAAATAAAAGATAATAAAAATATATAGAATTTACTGTAGTAGACCTAGACCCTTTACTGTAGCAGACCCATCACTGTAGCAAACAGACCCGTTAAGCCTTTTATTATTTTTATTGATTTTTTAGGTTTAGTTTAATTCATAAAATTCCAGAAAATTCACAGAAAATCACAAACTAAATTTGGGACTTTGTAAAATTGTTTTGAGTGCAATATTACTTAAAATAACATGAAATTAAATATTTTTTGTAATTATTATTTAATGATCATTTATTTAAAAATGCCCAATAAATTTTTAAATATCACAAAAAAATATAAAATTCATAATTCAATAATATGTAAACATTATACATCAATTTATTAGTTTATGCATGTATGTTATCATGAAATTATATTTTTTAATGGTTGCTAAAAATCAAAAATTGAATTATTTGAAAATATTAACCAACCAAATTATAATAAATAGTAAAAATTAGATGCTCATTCAACTTATCACTGAATAAGAACATATCAAGTTTCTAATTAATTCACGTAATATTTAGGCCATGAATTTTACCCAGAGCCGGTTGCAGTTCCAAATATTCAGATTCCAACGACATCAGGAAGTACATACTCTCTCTCCTCTGTGTTCCTTTATTAGTTTATAAATTTTTTTCCGATCTCGATTCCCATATCCTTCCCTGATCATGTGTATTGTAAGACATGCATGTATAGGATGTCTGTGACATA
The DNA here is from genome assembly GCA_038442645.1 of Agave tequilana. NCBI lineage: Eukaryota > Viridiplantae > Streptophyta > Magnoliopsida > Asparagales > Asparagaceae > Agave > Agave tequilana. Next base: position 71,750 of record JAVJIF010011846.1, on the reverse strand, counting down.
AATGATCATTCAAGTATAATTATAAATTAGTAAATATTATACAAATAAGTTAACGTTTGTCATGATTACTATTTTATGATTATGTCTACATGCTAAAACACTAGCATCACTTATACTATTATGCATTTGTCACTCGATGTTGTCACCGTTTCTATTTTCCTGAAATTTTGATATGTATTGTAATCACTATTTGACACTGATATCTAATCATGTCACGCTGAGTCACACATTATCTTGCACTTACATTGATTAATAAAATTAACCAAGCTGGGGTTACTAGGAAAGACTGTAGCAGGAGAAAATTTAGGGAGGTGTGCTTGGAAGGGCGACCCCTTGTGAGTTTGGATGCTACACGTGATCTTGTTATTTATGCGTGCTCCTGTTATTACATGTTACATGATATCTGAGTACAGTGAACTGTTTCTCCCTGCTATCAGGATCCACTAAAGCATCACTTGTTTGATAAGTAGTTGTCCTGTAGAATGGGGCACAGGATCAGTGATCAAGGACTCGGCCGAGTCGGATACGACTCGGCCATCAAAAGATGACTCGGACGCCTGAGTCGAAGGGCGGGTGCCGAGTTAACCCAGGTCGGGTCCGACTCGGAGTCGACTCGGTCAACTCGGCCGAGTTTTACGCGACTCGGCCGAGTTGACCGAGTCGACTCTGAGTCGGACCCGACCTGGGTCAACTCAGCACCCGTGAATCTGCGACATAAAGGGGGAGAGAGAGATCTATCTCTCTCTCGATCTCACAATCTCTCTCTCTGCGTTGCTGAATCAAGAAAAAAAAAAGAGCCACGCCCCTGTCGCCGTCGACGTCGATCTCTCCCCCTCGCCGGTACCTCTCTCTCCGTCGATCTCTCTCCCTCTGCGTCTCTCTCTCTCCCTTTCTCTCGTCGTCGATCTCTCTCCCTCTGCGTCGATCTCTCTCCCTGTCGATCTCTCTGTCCCTCTCTCTCTGTCCCTGTCTCCGTCTCTCTCTCCCACTATGTCTCCATCCCTCTCTCACTCTCTCCCCCTTTATGTCTCTCTCTATCCCTCAGTCCCTCTCTCGCTCTGTGTCTCCCTTCCCCCCTCTCCCTGTCTTTCTCTCCTCCTCTCTCTCTCCCTCTCTGTCTCTCTCTGTCCTCTCTCTCCCCTCTGTTCCTTTCTCTATCCTTTAGCCCCTATCTCCCCCTTTGTATCTCCCTCTCTGTCTCCGTCTCTCTTCTATCTATCTCTCCCCCCTATCTCCCCTCTGTTTCTGTCTCTGATTTTAATTATTTGAGTTTAATGTAATTTAAATTAGATTAATGTTGTTTTAATTTAGTTAATTTTAGTTTTAATTTAATTTAACAGATAATTTTTTTAAATTTCAGTATGGCTCCAAAGCAACGCATATTGGATGGGAATATGGTACCCATGTTTGTGGAAGTAGAAAACTTGTGAAGTGTAATTATTGTGAGAAACATGTCCATGGTGGTATCACTACATTGAAGCAACATATAGCACATGTACCCGGTCAGGTGGAAGGATGCTTGCGGTATCAAAAGAGGTATCTCAAATAATAAGACATCTTTCTGAAGGTAGCAAAGAAAGAGCGGCCATAAAATCCAAGAACGAGCGACTTATGAGATCTTTAAGTGAGGAAGATTTTTATGATGTGATCGATGAAGATTCTGATAATAAAATTGAAGAATTTGGTGGTTTAGAAGGAGTTGAAAGAAGACAACTAAAACAAGCTATGAAAGAAAGTCGTGAAATGGCTTGGAGATCGGCAGAAGGAGTTGATATTGGTGGCAGTAGTTCGCAGCCTTCAGGATCAGGGATTAATCGTGTATTGCGTCAGAGTATGACTATGAGAGAAGCAGAAATTTCAGCTCGTGGTATTGATCATTACATGTTCCCAACAATCAATCAAAAGCATGTTCTCAACTGAAAATATTAAAAAGGTTGAAAAATCCATGACAAAATTCTTTCACTACAATGCAATACCATTCAATACAATTGATAGTGGTCCTTACTACCAAGCCATGATTAATAATATTGCGGAGGCAAGCCCAGGAGTAAAAGGCCCTACAGGGTACCAGATTGACAATCTATATTTAGAGGAGGAAATGAAAGAAATTGAAGTATATATTGCTTCAATGAAAATAAAATAGCCGCAGTATGGTTGCACGATCATGTGTGTGACTGGAGTTCTCGGAATAGAAAGCCTAATATTAATTTCATGATTTATTGTGATAGAAGCATGATCTATTATACTTTTGTTGATACTACTAATATCTCGAAGACTGCTGATTATATATTCTCGCTAATGGATAAAGTTGTTGATGAAGTTGGTGAAGAAAATAACGTGCAGGTTGTAACCGATAATGAGGCAAGTTTCAAAGCAGCTGGTCACATGTTGATGGAAAAGGAAAATATTTGTTTTGGTCTCCCTGTGCAGCATATTGCATTGATTTGATGGTTGAAGATATTGGCTATGTGAAATCAGTTAAGGAGAAATTAGATGATGCTAAGATGATCACATCATTCATTTACAATAGCCTCAAAGTGGTGAATATAATGAAGCTATTTACCAGAGATAGAGATGTGTTGAGACCAGGTATAACACGGTTTGCCACCGAGTTTATTTCTATTGAAAACCTTATTCGCTAAGAGCAAGATTTGAAAAGAATGTGTACAACTACCGAATGACGTGAATTCAACAAGGAAAGAGTAGAAGAAGTATGCGAGATAAGGCTTCTAATCTCATTCTAACTGACCGGTTTTGAAAGAAGACAAGAGAGATCCAAAACGTTATGGATCCTCTTGTTAGAGTCTTGAAGATAGTGGACCAGGACAAGAAACCTATATTATCTATTATATATGAAGTTATAGATAGAGCAAAATTGACTATAAAGGCATCAAATAAGAACTGAAAGAAATACTAGGATATCATTGATAGAAGATGGGAGGGACAATTGTATAAACACTTGCATGCTGCTGGTAATTCATATGCCTAGAAATCATATTTGTTGACTAGAAATTGAAACTGTCATATCATAACAATCATGTACTTACATTATTGCAGCATATTTTTTAAATCCAGCACTTCAATATTCAAAAAACTTTTCTACACATCCAGAAGTGAGAAATGGATTAAAGGAGGTCATTAAAAGATTGGAGCCGGATTTGAATAAACAAGCAATAGCTATTAATGAGGTAATAATAATTTATTTATTTCATCGATATAATGTTATGCAAATATTAACATTTGTGATGTGTATTCTCACAGATAAAATTATTTGTGGATGAAGTTGGAGAATTTGAAAGCTCACAGACTACAAGAGCAGTGCAACAATCTCTTCCAGCTGATTGGTGGTTTAATTATGGCGAAGAAGCTCCCAATCTGCAGAAAATTGCCATCAAAGTTTTAAACCAAACATGTTCATCGGGTTGTGAAAGAAATTGGAGCACGTGGTCACTGATTCATACAAAATTGTGCATGGCAATGAACAAGTTGCATAAACTAGTATTTATGCATTACAATATGCGGTTGCGAGTAAGAAACTTGACATGCAAAAGCAACACTGATGATTATTGCAACCCAATTGATCTGAACAATATTTTCAATGATGATATTTTGGATGAATGGATCCGTGAGAGAGAACAACCGATGTTACCATCAGATGACTTAAGTTGGTTGGATGAAGAAATTCGTCGTAGTGACGAAAATGGTGGTGATGGCGGCGATGATGGTGATGGCGGTGATGATGACAGCGATGATGATGATGGCGGTGATGGTGATGACGGCGGTTATAGAGGTGTCACGGTGTTGGTGGAAGCCAACGAGGTGTTGCTGTGACATGGGATTCAGAATATTATGCCACACAAGATACAGATCATGGAGCCCGGGCAGGGATTTCGCAACAGCGTAGGCATTTGGATCGGTTGGTCGATTTCAGTTCTAACGATGATTATTTGAGTGGACATGATAACTACTCACATGGTCATCATATTCTTGAAGGCCATTTACAGGGGTTGGGTTTGACATCTGGCCAATATTCTGGCACTGATTATTCTAACACTGGTGAATATTCTACTAGCAACATTGAATATCGAGGTTTTGGGTATTATCACCATGGAGCTGATATTGCACAACCCCTACCGCCATATTACTCTGATAGTGGATCCTCTGGCCAATCATCTCAGCCTACAGGATCTCACCCACAAACATATTATTATCCTTATGGAAACTATATACCTAGTTTCTATACTTATAGCGGGGATGATGATAATGATGATTTTGTGCCTCCTCGTAATTCAATGTGAAAATGACTATATTAGCAGGTACTTATGAATTATTTTGTGCAATTTACTATATTATGCATGTATTTTGATATCTTTCTACCGACGACGCTTGTATTTATACTTTCACGTTATGTTTTGAGTGCTACGTGATATGTTTTGAATATGTGATACATGAATTTTGATGTCTACATTTTTTACGACTTGTCATGATTTTTTCATAATTTTTTTGGCATTCTATGTAGCGTTTTGCGCGTATCGTCCGAGTCCGATCCGAGTCGCCGAGACCGATCCGTCTCGGTGTCGGCCGAGTCGCCGGCCGAGTCGGCGGCCGAGACCGAGATTTTGAACCTTGCACAGGATAGCTGCATTAGTTAGGGTAATAAAACATACTACTTAGAATTACCATTTGTGATGTAGATAATCTTGATTACATGATGTTCCTGGACTTGCCATATCATTATTAACTTGTGATCTTATGTTTTTGTGACCTGATGATTATGATATATGACATTACTCGTCCAGGGTGCTTCATACTCATTATATATATGTCATAGTATACATACATGACCCTATTTCACATGATCTAATATTCTGTTACTCCGCTGGTATCTTACATGTCAATTTATATTACCATCAGATTCATTATTCATTCATTCCAGTGCTCTACTTATATTACCCCTTTACTTTCATATTTCCTTATTATTGTTTCCTCTTCTCATGTGTGTACTTGCTGGTCCGCTTCTAACGGACCTTGATTTTTCAGCATCAGAGCTTGAGGAGACTGACAAGCCACTGTTCGAAGGAACCCAGGAAGATTATCAGGCGTGAGTCTGAAATTTCTTATCTTATGTAATTTGGCATTTTGTCTTGTGATGATGTCCTGATGTCAAAATTGTATCTTATTTTATTTCTGCTTTATTATGTTTCAAATCTTGTATCCAGACAAAGACTATTGTAGATGTATATCATTTATGTGAAAATGAAACTTCTGGTTGTCTTTTTGTATATGTGTGCAAGAATTTAGCTCCATTACTACAGCGTAAAGTATTCACGGAAGAGATTTCTCTCTTCGTGAGTATCTGCTGGCCATCGTCATATACCCGTACTTCGTATTTTGGGAAGCGGGGCGTGACAGTTACTGTAGCATGCTGGTAGGATGACTTTCTTCTTCCTTGAAGCGGGTCAGGTTGAGATCTTGAAACCAGAACTTGATTTCAAACCCAACTGAGCCTTATGGTCGATGGTGACCGGTTGGCAAGCTCAACGTCGAGCAGAAAAAGGCCGGGGAGGCTTCAGATCGACAAGGGAGGTCGAGTGAGGCCTCGGCAAAGTGGAGGTAGTTGCGAGGCGTTAACGAAGAGGAGGCGAGATAAGGCCACGAGGATCTCGGGTGACGGCTGTAGCAAGCTGTTGTAGGGGTGAAGGCAGAGGTGGTGGCGCAATGGTGTTGGCAATGTCGCCGGGTTGTCGGCGAGTGTTCTGGTGGCGGTGATGTAGCAAGTCAGCGGCAGCAGCAGCGGTGAGTGAGGAGTATACCGTGATGACGACTTCTAAGCAAGCAAGGCTGGCGTGGTTATGGCGGCGACAGTGGTGAGAAGTTGAAGGAGAAGTCGAGGAGGAAGGGGAAGACGATGATGAAGACTGTTGGGTTGTTTGGCTGTGAAAAGGAGAAAGGAGGTGGGATGGGTTTGCTTGGGTTGCAGGGAGAGAAGAAAAGAAAGAGAGAATCAGAGAGAGAAAAGAGGTGCCTGCAAGGAAGAAGAAAAAGGAGGCAAGAGAAAAAGAAATAACAGGGTTAGGGTTTTAAGAGGAATAAAATAGGAATAAAATCCTAATTAATTTTTGAGATAACAAAAACTCACACAAAATAATTTTATTCAAAATTTTCATTCTTCTTATTAACCACTATTTAAGCCTATTTATAGGCTTTACAAAAATCAAGTTCTCTTAGTACATCTGATATGGGACTAAATGTCCAAAATAAAGAAAACAAAAAAAAATAAAAAATACAATAAAGTCAAAAAAATAATAAAGTTAAAACCATAAGGACTTAGACTACTTGAGCCATACTGATGCAGCATGTCTTCATCTCCTCCGATGCACTCACCTGAGTTGGATGTTCGGATCATTCTCCCCAGATGGGAGAACACTCAGACCCCTGTCGAGTCAAGTGAAATAGTGCTCTCCTTCTGTACTAGATCAATCAGCTGCAGATCATTTCGATCTAACTGTGAATCAACAGTTAGTGTTTTTTCTTTCAAGCAAATCAAGTACCTGTGAGTTCTACCAATTTGGTGGTGATAGTCTCATCCTCTAAAATTTTATCCTTCTTTGCTGTAATGAGATGAGTATTTAGGAATGGACAAAGTGATGAGCTCTCAGAAAATGGCTTAGGGAAAAACTTATCAATCAATGAGCTACAATCAGAACCCATGTAATCTACTAGATCATTAACATTAAAAGTACAACTAATGTCATAATCTCAAGGAAGATTTATAACATAGGTATTGCAATTCAGCTTATTCAAGACCTTGAAGGGTCCAACACTGCAGACATGCAATATTTTAACGGTTCCTGAAGAAAACCATTTCGGATAAATATGAACCATCACACAATCACCTACATTAAAAGTTTTAAATATTTTTTACTGTCAGCTTGTAAAGTAGGTTCCCATTTATTTCTATTACCGATCTCTTTGTGGAGTTTGTACATGTGTTTATGTAATGCAAATGCATATGCAGACTCGACTGTTTTATAATGGGATGGTGTCGGCAGTAAAAGAGAGTGGTTTGCGGACAGAGTATGCATGACTAGTAGAGGATAGGAAAGGAGCAGTAGTAATGAGAGGTGAAGACGGTGAGGTCGGCAACGAAGCGAAAGTAGATATCTGCTTGGGCTGTCCAGTTTTGAGTCTCAAGAGTAGTAACTCAATATGTTTACTTTTATACTCAAATTGACACATGAAGGATCAACCATAAATTGTGACATTTTTGTAGAACATCCATGGTCTACCTAATATGACTTGACCCACATTCATGGTGATCACATCATACTAGATTTTGTCTTTGTAATGATTGAAATTAACTGGACAAAACATTATTGTTTGACCTCAAGTGTCATGGAGTCAATCTATGATATTTTGAATGGGTGGGGTACTGTTGGCCCAAAGGCCCATCACTCTAGTTTTGATGATGATTAAATCATGTAGTTATATTACTAATGATCTTGTGTTTAATTAGTGACAGATTCTTTGATCAAGATCTTAGTAGGTGCATAGCTTCAACAAAGGATTTAAAGTCAAGTTTTGGAGCTAGCACCGGTTGATTCACGAGCCTATGCATCAAGACCACATTATAAGTTGAGCTCGTTGGATCGTGTTTGGACCAAGTCAAGAAGATGAGAAGACTTCAAGGGAAGACTTCAAGATCAAGACTTGTGCTAGGTATAAGATTTTTGTTTTTAGATAAAATATAAATGATAGAATAGTTGGTGGATTGCTCAAGTATATATCACACACACACTCTTGATTTAGTTGTCTTTTCATAAAAGAATTTTCAGATTTAGAAAAGACTTTCTTTGTGACAAAATACTATTTAGTTTTTGGTATTCATGTTTACATCTTTCAACCAAAATCAAGTTTATGCTTATTATCAAAAACATAGATATTTCATCTTGATTGTGTAGTGAATCATATCCATACACACTATGCTTTAAAAATATATCTTGTTTTTGTATTTGATGAAGATTTGGAAAAACATGTTTTGAAAAAATATTGTTTTGGAAAAACAGTTTTTATCATGAGCCAAATATTTCCAAGTTACAAAAATAGTCCAATCTTTTATAACATGCTTTGATTTTGTGCAAGCATGTTTGTATTTCAAAGTATATTGGTTAAACTATTTTTGTAGTAATTCTTTGTATTTTATGGGATTTTATGTGAACCAAAAGACTTAGTTTTAAATCCCAGAAAAACTGTTTTCAGGCTTCAGCTAGTCGACTTACTACCTTGCTAGTCGACTAACTCTGAAGTCGGTCGACCGGATCGGCCGACCGACGTGCACGACGTGCACGCCTTAACCTGGCAGATGGCCGGTCGACCGACCGAGTCGACCGGAACTGAGAGCAGTGCTCTCTGTTCTTTTGGGTCGACCGGGCGGTCGACCGGAGGCTCCAACGGTCGGATTCTTGACCGTTGGCGGTCGACCGACAGGTCTGACAGACCACAACGGCTAGTTTTTGACAGCCTATAAATTTGGGGGTTTGGTCATTGTTTTTCTCTAAGATTTTAGGAGAGCTTTAGGCCAGTTTTTCTTATCCTTTTAAAAGAGTTTTCTCCACATATTTGTGAGCAAATATTTCCTATCTAAAGGGAAGATTTTATCAAGAGTGTTTAAAGTGATTCTTTGAGTTTTCCTCCACCTTTCTCATCCTAGTTTTTCTCACACTACACTTGAGCATCCATTGATTATTCATTCTGAGAAGTGTTGTAGTGAGAGCTTTTATTGGTGATCAAAGTGTTTAGATCACCAAGAGATTTCATTCTTGTACTTTGAGGAGGCGGGCAAGTGTGCTCGCGGTGGTTTAGAGTTCGGTTGTGAACTCTTGGTTTGAGGTGCGGCCTCGGCAAGCTTGTGGGGCTTGCGTGTGTACGGGACTAGGGAGTCCGAGGGTTTGTAGGTGTTGCGGCACCGGGGAGAGATCCATTGGGATCTTGCATAGTGGAAATCCTTCGTGTGTCGAAGGCGGGGATGTAGAGCAAGTGTGCTCGAACCTCGAAACAAACCCTTTGTGTTTGCGATTGCTCACTCTCTCTCTGTCTCTTTTATATCTTGCATGCTATTAATTGTCTTTATCATTTACATGCTTGATATATTGTGTGCATAATTGATATACTTGCTTGGGATTGTTTGCTAACACTTATATTCAACCAAGAGAGCCAACGGGGCACCTCAACCCATTCAAGGGGAATCTAGAGGAGTTTGTCCAGAGCCCTTCACGGGAATTCGGCAACACTCTTGTGTTATACGTGGTGTTTAGTGTAAAAGTTTAGTTTAGGTCATAATTATTTTTAGCTTCCGCATTATTTGACATTAAGTGACCATTAGATTAGCCATCACCTATTCACCCCCCTCTAGGTGAACTTACAATTGGTATCAGAGCTTGGTACTCTGATTTGGGTCTTACAACCTAGAGTTAAAGATCTTCATTTTTAGGCTAATCACAATAATTTGTACACACACTATGGACTTCATGTCACCACCCACCTTTGACATTCTTAACATCCAAATTTGGAAGGTTAAGATGTCATTGTACCTCAAAGCCCTAGGCATTCATGTTTATCTTACTACCACTAATGATTCTTATGTTAATGATAGCAAGTATATTGAGGCTAATACAAACGCCCTAAATGCTTTAAAGAGTACCCTAAATGATGATTACTTATTTAGGGTTGCTAACATTGACTCGGCTTTTGTAGCTTGGAACATCATCACCTCCCTTGGCGAAAAGGATCTATACTATGCCGGGAGCGATTCGGACGTTGGAAGCAACACCTCCAACGTATGCTTTATGGTCCAAGGGGATAATCCCCTTGAGGTAAACTCCGAATCCGATGATGAAGACATGTCATATGATGAGCTTACTACCTTTAGTCAACTTGTGCTTGAAAAATATGACATGCTTAAAAAGAAAAATAAAAATTTGAAAAAGAACATTGCTTGCATACATAAAGAACATGATTCATTTAGGAATAATATTGCATGCTTAGAAAAAGAAAATAAAGATTTGAAAAATGAAAATGTTTCCCTCATGACTAAATTGAATGATTTGTGTGAAGGAAACAATACTTTGAAAAATAAAATTGATTTGGTGGAAAAACAAAAGGAAGTTGTTTTTCAAGAAAATAAGTCTTTAAAAAGAAAATTTTGTGAAAAAGAAAAGATTTTGTTTCGAAAAAGAAAAAGAAAAATGATTCTTTATCTCATCATGCTTTACATGCCACCACTAATGAGATTAAAGATTTGAAAAATAAAATGAATAATTTGAGTTCAACTTTGAGCTCTTGTGCATTCAACCACACTAGATTGGACTCCATGTTTTCTAAGAAACAAACTCCACGCATTCATGCACATCATCATGCATATGCTTTTGTTGCACGTCATGACCACACCAACACAAATAAGCATACTAAGGTGTACGTATGTACACATTGTGGCCGCAAAGGCCATTTAGCAAAATTTTGTTATGACAAGTTGCATTATTTTAATTTTGCTAAAAATAAAAATGCTTGGGTGCCTTACAACAAGACTAACCCCAAAGGACCCAAGAAAATATGGGTACCAAAATCCCCACCTTTTGCTTTTGATGTAGGTGAGGGCTCTCACAAGACGTGAGAGGATTGGTGCCTTGGTAGTGGATGCACTTGGACATGATGGACATACTTTTGGGATGCATCACTATCAAGGAGCTTTGGTGGGACAACCACCATGTTAGGAACTTTGGAGTTGGTAACAATCTCTAAACTCCTACTTTTTATGTACATGCTAGTTCATTTATCATATCCATAGCATGTTCATGTTTTATGTTTTTATGTGCTTCATGTGGTATATACTAGTTTAAATATAGTTTTTATCAAAACTTGTATGTATACATGTACAAATAGTGAGAACAATTGATTTATATATATTTGTATTTCATGCTCATTTGTACCCACTTTTTGCACATGTATAGTCTAAGTTTTGATGACTCTTCCATTTACACTTGTTATGCCTATTTTATGATTTTACTTCATGTATATGTTATTTTTATTCAAATCTAATAAATATACATGTATACCCCGTGAGTCTCTTGCTTTCATGCATACACTATTTGTAGACTCTTTTATATTTGGGATATGTATGTGTATTGTTAGGATTGGATAAATCATACATATACCTTAAAGTTTACTTTAAGATGAAAAATAAAAATTTTCATGATTTGTTTTTAATGAAAATAAAAAAAAATTCATGTCTTGTCTAAAAATGAGATTCATGTTTGATTGAGCTTCATTGTCTATTTTCATGAAAATGCCATTTACATAACCTTCGAACACTCATCTTTTACTTTTCTAGATAATTTTGAGCTTTATGGACTATGAGTGTTTGAACTTTTATGTATTTAGTATAATTCATGAAAAACATATGATTTCATGTTTTTGAAGGATCTTTAACTAGTTTTTCAAAAATTAATTTAAACTAGTTATTTATTCTTCTATGAGATATACACTTGATATTACTTTATGTCAATTGGTATCAATATGATTATTTTTTTTGTATATACTCATGTTTTGATTATATGTATGTATGCTTTCAAATTCAAGTAGTATCAATTTCTATTGGTATTGTCTTTTATATACATATATATGATTTGTTATTTGTGCTCGAGTTAAGATAGATTCATTTTTTAAAGCACAATGATTTTGCTAAGCTTGGGTTACAACTTTACTTTCAATTAGTATCTCAATATGTTTTAACTTAAGAAAAATTGAAGATTTTGCAATGATTATTTGATATCACATACTTTCAATTGCTACTTTCTATTGGTATCAAAATTAAAAATTATGGTTATCTCAAAATTTGTTTCTTGAGAAAAGTTCAAAATTTTGTTTTGATAAAGAAAAATTCAAAATTTTTGATTTGTATTCCCTATATGCAAGGAGAGCTTAACATCTCTCTTACATATAAATTCATGTTGAGTATATTATAAATTGAGGAGCTTGACAACTCTTCTTTATATGATATACGTGTGTAGGGGGAGCTTCACATCTCCTCTTATGCATTACATAATATGTGTTATGTGAGTTAGGGCTTGTCATCCCTTCTTCATGTAATGCATATGTGTAGGGAAGTTAACTTAGCGTCTTCCTCTTCATGAATGTATATCGCATATAAATCTTTATTGATTGATTTGTATTACCCCTTCTTGATCTCTTTGTTTTTGACAAAAGGGGGGAGAAAAATTTGTTTGATTTGATTTTACTTTGAACCCTTTGTTGATGAGTGACAAAAAGGGGGAGAAGTATTTGAGTTTATATGCATGTCTGAATAAAGATTTATGTTTATGCATATATTTTTGTATTGCAAATAGGAGAAAAAGATTTTGATTTATGCTTGTTACATGTTTTATCTCCATACTTGCATACATATTCATGTGCCTCATTGCCATATCTATTATTTATTTGTTATGCATGAGTTAAGGGGGAGCTTCTTTGAAGCTTTACTTTAATCCATGCATATATAACTTCATGAGTTTTGTCATCATCAAAAGGGGGAGATTGTTGGCCCAAAGGCTCATCACTCTAGTTTTGATGATGATTAACTCATGTAGTTATATTACTAATGATCTTGTGTTTAATTAGTGACAGATTCTTTGATCAAGATCTTAGTAGGTGCATAGCTTCAACAAAGGATTTAAAGTCAAGTTTTGGAGCTAGCACCGGTTGATTCACGAGCCTATGCATCAAGACCACATTATAAGTTGAGCTCGTTGGATCGTGTTTGGACCAAGTCAAGAAGATGAGAAGACTTCAAGGGAAGACTTCAAGATCAAGACTTGTGCTAGGTATAAGATTTTTGTTTTTAGATAAAATATAAATGATAGAATAGTTGGTGGATTGCTCAAGTATATATCACACACACACTCTTGATTTAGTTGTCTTTTCATAAAAGAATTTTCAGATTTAGAAAAGACTTTCTTTGTGACAAAATACTATTTGGTTTTTGGTATTCATGTTTACATCTTTCAACCAAAACCAAGTTTATGCTTATTGTCAAAACATAGATATTTCATCTTGATTGTGTAGTGGATCATATCCATACACACTATGCTTTAAAAGTATATCTTGTTTTTGTATTTGATGAAGATTTGGAAAAACATGTTTTGGAAAAATATTATTTTGGAAAAACAGTTTTTATCATGAGCCAAATATTTTCAAGTTACAAAAATAGTCCAATCTTTTATAACATGCCTTGATTTTGTGCAAGCATGTTTGTATTTCAAAGTATATTGGTTAAATTATTTTTGTAGAAATTCTTTGTATTTTATGGGATTTTATGTGAACCAAAAGACTTAGTTTTAAATCCCAGAAAAACTGTTTTCAGGCTTCAGCTAGTCGACTTACTACCTTGCTAGTCGACTAACTCTGAAGTCGGTCGACCGGATCGGCCGACCGACGTGCACGACGTGCACGCCTTAACCTGGCAGATGGCCGGTCGACCGACCGAGTCGACCGGAACTGAGAGCAGTGCTCTTTGTTCTTTTGGGTCGACCGGGCGGTCGACCGGAGGCTCCAACGGTCGGATTCTTGACCGTTGGCGGTCGACCGACAGGTCTGACAGACCCCAACGGCTAGGTTTTGACAGCCTATAAATTTGGGGGTTTGGTCATTGTTTTTCTCTAAGAGCCAGTTTTTCTTATCCTTTTAAAAGAGTTTTCTCCACATATTTGTGAGCAAATATTTCCTATCTAAAGGGAAGATTTTATCAAGAGTGTTTAAAGTGATTCTTTGAGTTTTCCTCCACCTTTCTCATCCTAGTTTTTCTCACACTACACTTGAGCATCCATTGATTATTCATTCTGAGGAGTGTTGTAGTGAGAGCTTTTATTGGTGATCAAAGTGTTTAGATCACCAAGAGATTTCATTCTTGTACTTTGAGGAGGCGGGCAAGTGTGCTCGCGGTGGTTTAGAGTTCGGTTGTGAACTCTTGGTTTGAGGTGCGACCTCGGCAAGCTTGTGGGGCTTGCGTGTGTACGGGACTAGGGAGTCCGAGGGTTTGTAGGTGTTGCGGCACCGGGGAGAGATCCATCGGGATCTTGCATAGTGGAAATCCTTTGTGTGTCGAAGGCGGAGATGTAGAGCAAGTGTGCTCGAACCTCGAAACAAACTCTTTGTGTTTGCGATTGCTCACTCTCTCTCTCTCTTTGTCTCTTTTATATCTTGCATGCTATTAATTGTCTTTATCATTTACATGCTTGATATATTGTGTGCATAATTGATATACTTGCTTGGGATTGTTTGCTAACACTTGTATTCAACCAAGAGAGCCAACGCGGCACCTCAACCCATTCAAGGAGAATCTAGAGGAGTTTGTCCAGAGCCCTTCACGGGGAATTCAGCAACACTCTTGTGTTATACGTGGTGTTTAGTGTAAAAGTTTAGTTTAGGTCATAATTGTTTTTAGCTTCCGCATTATTTGGTATTAAGTGACCATTAGATTAGCCATCACTTATTCACCCCCCCTCTAGGTGAACTTACAGGTACAACCTTTAATCTAAGATTTTCACACATTCTGGATGATATTGCATTCTTACAACTTTTAATGTTCACAATCACCTTACAATTCTTATTTTTAATTTTGGTGAACGTGTGGAAGGTGACACTTTTTCTCCAATCGTCCTTTTCACTCATTGGGAGGGAACATTGTTGGCTCATTGTTGGCCCAAAGGTTACACTCTCCAGTCTATGCGTGTTGATGATAACAAACCATATAAAAGCAATTTGGTACTAATAGAGGTTCTAGAATGAATTTCAGATTTGTACAGGTCTTGATGGCTTAAGCGTTCTCAAGCATGTTACAAGATTGATGACTCAAGAGGACTCACTCATAGGATAAGAGACTCTAGCTCAGCAACGCGGTTCAAAGATGCCTACCTATAGATCTTTGTGTTGTTAATTTGTTAAAGAATAGTATACAGTAATGAAGCTCAAATACCCTACACACACAAAATTGCACGTATTTTCAAAAGATTATTTTTGACTCTTGTTAAAATACTTTAAGTCCTATTTCAGTATATGCATACTTAGCTTATTGTATTTTACAAAGCCTTTACAAAAATCTCTTTTAAAATAACATATCTTCAAATCATATTTCTAACTGATTTTTCAGCTTATGACTTGTTGCGGTCGACCGGGTGGTTGACTGGCAGGTCAGAACGGTCGACCGCGCGGTCGACCGCAGTTCTGACCCATGGGGTATGCATGTGTGCACGTTCCCCGACCAACCGGGCGGTCGACCGGACACCATGAAGGTCGACCGAGCGGTCGACCGACTGACAGACCCAAACTCTCGGTTTGGGCCGGTCGACCGTGTCAGCCAACGGTCATAAAAATTTGAAAACGGTCGATCGGCCGGTCGACCGTGCTAGGCATTTCTGGCCAAACGGCTAGTTTTCTAAACCTGTTTTAAAACATTATTTTTATCTTAAAACGTGGTTTTAGGCTGGATTTTGGTCATGTTATTCCTGCTTAGTTCAAATAAATGTTTACCCTTTAATACCTACCTAAATCCTATATATAGGGGTGGTTGGGGTTAAGGTGAAAAAATAACTATTGCAAAGATTTCAAAGTTTGAGTATTCTTAAAAGAAGTGTTTTACTCTCAGTTTTTATGCTCTAATCTCTGATTTATTTTTGAAGTTTTTGTATCAAATCTCTCTTCTACTTTATTTTATTTTCACTTGCAAACCTTAAGCTTCAATCCTACATATTATTCTCTAGGGTTTTGTAAAGAAAAGTTTTCAAAAGAGAGTTTGTGGTCTCTTGATCACCAAGTGATTATTGTACCTGTGGCTACACTACCTCTGAACTAGATGAGTGTGATTGAGGAGTTGAGTACTCCCTAGTGATTGTAATCCTTTGTGAAAATTCTAGTGGATCGAAAATCCTTAGAGAGATCCTATAAGTTGTTAATCACTATTTTCATATCTTCATTCATCCACTAGTAAAGATGGCCGATAACATTAAGACCCCACCCAAATTTGATGGACTCAACTTTCTCGTATGAAAAGTTAGGATGAACATATTTTTACAATCTCTAGGTAGCAGAGTTGCTAAGTCTTTGACCAAGCCCTATAGTGCACCCGTGGGTGAGGACACTTGGTCGATCGTACCTCCAAGGAAGTTGATGCAAATTCGAAGGCTCAAAATGCCTTACTTTTAGCATTAAATGAGGATGACTTAACACGGGTTATCCATTGCAAATTCGCTTATGAGATTTGGCAACACTTATTGATCACTCATGAGGGAACATCACAAGTCAAGAGAGCTAAAATTGATCTTTTGCGTTCCCAATATGAAAGTTTTAGAATGCAAGAAAATGAATCAATTGATGATATGATTACTTAGTTTACTAAAATCACAAATGCTCTTCCTTCTCTAGGTGATGAAATCAACAACGACCAAAAGGTGCGTAAGGTGATTCGTGCACTCCCTTCATCATGGGAAATCAAAGCTACCACCTTGAAGGAATTGAACGACAAAGACGAGATGGAGCTCATCAGTTTTATTGGTAACCTTAAGACTCATGAGATGGAGAAAAAGGCTAGAGAAGAAACGGCGCCTCAAAAGAAAAGGTCTATTGCTTTCAAGTCTACCTCCACCATCTTCGATGATGAAGAAGATGAAGAGCTATCTCTTCTTGTGAGAAATGTAAAAAGAATGTACCACAAGAAAAAGCTCAACCATAGAAGGTGATGGGAAGGGAAGGTGGAGAAGAAGATCACATGCTACAACTGTCGGAAACCTAGACACATCATGGCTGAATGTCCAGATTTCAAGAACAAGATATCTTCCTCCATGAAGCAAAAGAAGCCATTTGTAAAAAAGGTGTTCAAAGCCACTTGGGATTCAGAAAGTGAATCCGAGGATGAAGTTGATACGGCTAACATGTGTTTCATGGCAAACACACCTAAGGTAACTTCCGAACCATCTTATGATGATATTGAAATAAGTAAAGAAGAGTTATTACAAGTTTTCATTGAACTTTCAGAAAATTATGATTCTAAGAAGAAAGATTGTTTAAAGTTGAAAAAGAAAAATGAAATGCTTAACAACAAAATTGCTATTTTTACAAAAGAAAAAGATGAATTATCTTCCACTATTATTTCAACACAGAGATTTTGATGCTTATAGAGTTGCATGCAAAGCTAAATATCCTAAAATTGATGAAAACGAGATTTCTATGTTAAAAACTAAAATAAATGATTTGAGAAATGTTTTAAAAGAATGTGTATTTAACAATACTAAACTAGAAGAAATGTTTTCAAATAAACACATGCACGCTTCACATGTTAAACATGATAAACCATCACATGTTAAAACTCCACATGTTCATCATGCCAACACATCACATGTCAATCGTGCTAAACACATGTTCACAAATCACATGTTCATAAACTACATGCTCATTATGCTTTTAAATATGGAAGAATTTATAAATGTACTTATTATGGCCGGAACGGTCATTTAGCCAAATTTTGTTATGATCATATAAATAGTATGAATAATCATGTTTGGGTTCAAAACACTAACATATTAGGACCCAAGAAAATATGGGTACTAAAATCAACCATTCAATTATTTGATATATGTACACACTAAGACTCCAAGACGTAAGCAGCGGTGGTACCTTAATAGTGGTTACTCAAGGCATATGATATGGGACGTCAACAATTTTCCAACCCCATCGAGGAATGTTGAAGGTGGCACCGTCACCTTCGGAGATGACTCCAAGGGCACCATCATCGGTATAGGTAACATCAAGATTGGTACATCTCCTTTAATTGAAAATGTAGTTCTTGTTGATGGGCTTAAACATAATTTACTTAGTATTAGTCAACTATGTGATCGTGGTCTCAAAGTTGTTTTTAATGAATCTTCTTGTAATATTTTTGATTGTAAAACCAATGGATGTATTCTCACTGGATTTCGTGAAAATAATGTCTACATTATTGATATGCTTAATTTGAATTGCACTACAAAATGTTTAAATGCTTTTGATGAGATTTCATGGTTATGACATAGAAGATTAGGCCATGCTTCCTTTGATCATCTTCCTAGAATCAATTCTAAGGAATCGGTGAAAGGTATTCCTTATTTGAAGTTTGAAAAGAACTGCAATTGTGGTGCGTGCCAACTTAGGAAACAAACCAAGTCCTCTTTCAAACCAATCAAGGATATCATGACATCAAGGCCATTAGAATTGATCCACATGGATCTATTTGGACCAACTAAAACTAAAAGTTTAAATAGAAATAGATATATTTTGGTTTTAGTCGATGATTTCTCTCGTTTCACATGAATTTTCTTTTTGGAGCATAAAGATTAAACTTTTTCACATATTAAGATTTTTCGAAAAAGGGTTGAAAAAGAAAAAGAATTTTTGATTTTACGCATAAGAAGTGATAGAGGTGGTGAGTTTGTCAACGAATTCTTTATGACTTATTGCGATGATAATGGAATTAAGCATGAAATGTCATGTCCTAGAACTCCGCAACAAAATGGAACAGTTGAACGGAAGAATAAAACTCATCAAGAAATGGCTAGGACCATGATAAGTGAATACGGGCTCCCTCAATACTTATGGGCAGAGGCCGTAAACACCGCATGCTATATATCGAATCGAATTTACTTGTGTAAAAATACGTCCAAAACTTCCTTTGAAATCTATCATTTGAGAAAACCAAATGTTTCGTATTTTAATATTTTTGGATGCAAATGTTTTGTTTTGAACACCAAAGATAATTTGGGCAAATTTGATGCTAAGGCTTTTGAAGCAATTTTTGTTGGCTATTCTAGTACTAGCAAAGCATATAGAGTGTTCAATAAATCATCTCTAATAATTGAAGAATCCATGCATGTTAAATTTGAGGAATCTAATGCATTTGTTAAGAATGTTGTAGAGATTGATTCTTTAGGTGAAGACATGGAGAAAATATTCTTGAAGGACTCACCCATCTAAGAAGACAAATAAGAACCAAATGGTGAAGTTCAAAAGGATGAAGTGGAACCATCAAAATCACTTCCTAAAGATTGGAGATATCCACTCGCTCTAAACTCCATGATTTGTGTGGGCATTATGCACATATCTCATATTGAACCCAAAACATCCTCGAAGCCGAGGGTGACTCATATTGGTTGCTTGCTATACAAGAAGAGCTAAATCAATTTGAGCGCAACCAAGTTTGACATCTTGTTTCTATACCCCATGATAGACCAATTATTAGTACTAAGTGGATTTTTAGGAACAAGTTGGATGAGTCAGAAAATGTTGTTAGGAATAAGGCTAGGTTAGTGGCCCAAGGTTACACCCAAGTTGAAGGAATCGACTTTGAGGAGACCTTTGCACCCGTAGCACGGCTAGAAGCCATACGGATCACACTAGCTTATGCATCCTATAAAAATTTCAAACTTTTTCAAATGGATGTAAAAAGTGCATTTTTAAATGGTTTTATTGAAGAGGAAGTATATGTTGAACAACCCCCGGTTTTGTTGATCATATACATTCAAATTTTGTTTTCAAACTAGATAAAGAATTGTATGGCTTAAAATAAACTCCAAGAGCTTGGTATGAAAGACTTTCTACTTTTCTTCTATCAAATGATTTTGTTAAGGGCAAAGTAGACACCACATTTTTACTAAACATGTTGGTAGTGACATTCTTATTGTACAAATCTATGTTGATATAATCTTTAGTTCTACTAATGAATTACTTTGCAAGGAGTTTGAATCATGTATGCAACATGAATTTGAGATGTCTTTGATGGGTGAATTGAACTATTTTCTTAGACTCCAAATCAAGCAAAGGAGTGATGGGATCTTCATAAGTCAAGTCAAGTACACTAAGGAACTCATCAAGAAATTTGGACTTGAAGACTAAAAAACTTACAACACTCCCATAGCTACCACTACCAAGCTTGACAAGGATGACCAAGGTAAGAGTGTAGACATAAAATTATATAGAAGCATGATTGGTAGTTTGTTGTATTTAACCGCTAGTAGACCGGATATTATGTTTAGTGTGTGTTTTTGTGCTAGATTCCAATCTTGTCCTAAAGAATCCCACTTGATTGCAGTAAAACGCATTATTCAATATCTTAAGGGCACTATTGGAATGGGTCTATGGTATCTGAAGACCAGACAATTCTCAATGACGAGTTTTTCGGATGCCGACTATGCGGGTTGTAGAGTGGACAGGAAGAGTACTAGTGGAACATGCCAATTTCTCGGTAATTGTCTTGTTTCATGGTCTTTTAAGAAACAAAATTCGGTAGCCCTCTCAACTGCCGAGGCGGAGTATGTTGCGGTTGGGGCATGTTGTGCTCAAGTCCTTTTAGTGAAACATACTCTCCCTGATTATGATTTGCATTATGATCATATTAAAATATTTTGTGATAATACTAGTACTATTCATATGACTAAGAATGCAAATCAATATAGTAAGACCAAGCACATAGAGATTAGATATCACTTTTTTAGAGATCATTTTGAGAAAGGTGATATTGATATTGATTATGTTTCTACTGATTTTCAACTTGCTGATATTTTCACTAAACCACTTGATTTCAATAGATTTTCCTTTATATGTGGTGAACTCAATGTTTGTGTTATTGGCTAAAGAGTTTTCATACTAATATATCTCTTTTTGATGTATGACAAAAAGGGGGAGAAATATGTGTTTGTGTTTGTGTTTTGTCTCAAATAATAAGTTTGTTTTGTGTTTATGTTTTGTTCTCAAATAATAAATTTGTTTTATATCAAAGAATATGTTTTCATGTTTATTCTTTCATTAGTGTTTGTGTTTTGTTCTCAAATAATATGTTTGTTTTATATCAAAGAATATGTTTTCATGTTTATTCTTTCATTATGGTTTCATGCTTTAGTATAGTATACTTGTTTAATATAGCATTATTTGAGGGGGAGTTTTTACCTCCCTTCTATATCTTGTGTTATACCTTATATGTTTTGTCATCATCAAATTGGGAGAGATTGTTGGCCCAAAGGTTACACTCTCCAGTCTATGCGTTTTGATGATAACAAACCATATAAAAGCTATTTGGTACTAATAGAGGTTCTAGAATGAATTTCAGATTTGTACAAGTCTTGATGGCTCAAACGTTCTCAAGCATGTTACAAGGTTGATGGCTCAAGAGGACTCATTTATAGGATAAGAGACTCTAGCTCAGTAACGTGGTTCAGAGACGCCTACCTATAGATCTTTGTGTTATTAGTTTGTTAAAGAATAGTATATAGTATTGAAGCTCAAATACCCTACACACACAAAATTGCACGTGTTTTCAAAAGATTATTTTTAACTTTTGTTAAAATACTTTAAGTCCTATTTCAGTATATGCATACTTAGCTTATTGTATTTTACAAAGCCTTTACAAAAATCCCTTTTAAAATAACATATCTTCAAATCATATTTCTAACTGGTTTTTTAGTTTATGACCTGTTACGGTCGACCGGGCGGTCGACCGGCTCTGTTACAGGTCAGAACGGTCGACCGCGCGGTCGACCCATGGGGTGTGCATGTGTGCACGTTCCCCGGTCGACCGGGGGGGTCGACCGGACACCATGACGGTCGACCAAGCGGTCGACCAAGCGATCGACCGACTGACAGACCCAAACTCTCGGTTTGGGCCGGTCGACCGGGCGGTCGACCGTAATCAGCCAACGGTCATAAAAATTTGAAAACCGGTCGACCGTGCTAGGCATTTCTGGCCAAACGACTAGTTTTTTAAACCTATTTTAAAACATTATTTTATCTTAAAATGTGGTTTTAGGCTGGATTTTGGTCATATTATTCCTGCTTAGTCCAAATAGATGTTTACCCTTTAATCCCTACCTAAATCATATATATAGGGGTGGTTGGGGTTGAGGTGAAAAAAAAACTATTGTAAAGATTTCAAAGTTTGAGTATTCTTAAAAGAAGTGTTTTACTCTCAGTTTTTATGCTCTAATCTCTGATTTATTTCTGAAGTTTTTGAATCAAATCTCTCTTCTACTTTATTTTATTTTCACTTATAAACCTTGAGCTTCAATCCTACATATTATTCTCTAGGGTTTTGTAAAGAAAAGTTTTTCAAAAGAGAGTTTGTTGTCTTTTGATCACCAAGTGATTATTGTACTTGTGGCTACACTACCTCTAGACTAGAGGAGTGTGATTGAGGAGTTGGGTACTCCCTAGTGATTGTAATCCTTTGTGAAAATTCTAGTGGATCGGAAATCCTTCTGGGTGAAGGCGGGGACGTAGAGCTGGGTGCTCGAACTCGAAACAAATCTCTGTGTTTGCGATTGGTTTACTTGTGTCTTTTACTTTCTATTCATTCATTCTTATATGGTCAATTTATACTCTCACAACAAGATTGCATTGCGCACCTCAAACTCTTATTTAGAGGAATCACGAGGAAGAAGTTCAGAACCCTTCACGGGGTATACGGCTTCTAATCTTTCTTTGAGTGATCGTTGCATCATCACATTTTTAATTTGTGCATTGATTAGCATTACACCTATTCACCCCCTCTAGGTGTGATTTCAAACATATCTAACAACAAACACCTGAATTGATGGAATTTGATTAATATAATTGAGATCAACATCATCACCTGTGAACTCTTCATCAGTTTCAGAATCTTCTCCTTCAAAAATGTACACATCAAAGTCTGGTTCAGTAGCTTCAGTGGGTGTTCCATTTATTATGGTGATCCTGATGAGACTAGAGCAATTAGCAGTTAAGTGTCTACAACCTTGACATTTGTAGTACTTAATTGTGGAACTAACTTTGGAGAACCCGGGTCCCTTATTTCTGTTGTCTCGTTTAAGACTTTTTTCCTTGATGTCATATTTATGTGAGGGATTTTGGGTACTTGGTCTATTGAACTGGGAAGAGTAGGAAGTTCTAGACAAATGCAATTTTGAATCAAAACTTCAAGTGTTGTAGTTAAACCTAAGGGAACCTAGATCTGGGACTAACGTGTAAGCTGTCTTTAATTTGTTGACTCCTCTATTTAACAGTTCAGTTCGTAAATCATTTCTAAGGCCAGGTATGAATTTAGAAAGAATTTGAGCTTTCCCTACCTTATGGAGGGTATACATCTGTAAGGAATTCATTAAACTTTTTGACATACTTCTCTTTAGATTTGTTCCCTTGAGTGTATTAGCGCCAATTGTT
The DNA here is from genome assembly GCA_038442645.1 of Agave tequilana. Taxonomy (NCBI): domain Eukaryota; kingdom Viridiplantae; phylum Streptophyta; class Magnoliopsida; order Asparagales; family Asparagaceae; genus Agave; species Agave tequilana. Next base: position 48,488 of record JAVJIF010011846.1, on the reverse strand, counting down.
CATGAGACGAGCATTAAATGATGATAGCACATACTTTTCTTCTAACTCTTCTTTCATCCTATCTCATGTGTCAATTGGTGGTCGACCTTAGACTACACGCCTATTTTCTAAGTTCGTCCAATACTGACTAGCTTGGTTAGACAGTTTCATTGCAGCGTGCTTGACTTACCTAAGCTCAATGAGTTTGTACCATATGAAGTACTTATCTAGTTGGAGTGTCCAATCTATGAAAAGTTGTGGATTATGATGTCCATCAAAGTTGGGGACCTCGATCTGATGCTTTTCAGATATTGAGCATAGAGATTGTGTGGGTTATCATTGTTATTAAGTCGGTTGTTTCTAGGTGGGGTTTGATCACCTGTGGGTGACTCAGGTGGTTCACGCGTGTATTTTACTTTGGCGAGCCTCTCTTCGAATGTCTTAAGGGTATCTAACTTGGCCTTTATCTCAATGAGCATTGCTGCAATTTGCTGGGGATCCATTGGGACGGTGTGAGACTTGCTAGACTTTCTTAACAGATATAAGTAACCACTACGGAGGGCATGCACTACACAAAAACCTAAATGAAGATGAAGAGATGTAAATTAAACTAGATGCTTTTTTTAATGAAAGAAAGCGGTAAAGTTTCCTAATAAATACCTACGTGATACAAATTCTACCCTAACTGTGCTCTGATACCAAATTGAGGTGAAATGGTGATGCGTGTAAGTCAGAAATCAGTGATAGAACAGAACTGCGCTAGATTTAACTAACTATACGGTCTTGGTAGGAAAATAATTAAAACTAATATGCAAACAGGTGAATTTTGACAAAATATGCAGTTACAGTCATACCATTCTAAATCTAAAATAAAATGATGCAATTACTCAGTTACAATGGCACAAGTTTGTAAAATCAATGTAGATGAACAACAAACAGAGGGTAATAGAATCTCTCAATCTCACTGTTTGTGACAACAGATTAAATTAATAAAATAGTAGAAAATTAGTTATCAACCTATAAATAAAAGACCGAGTCGGGAAAAACGTACCTACTGAGGATCACAGAGACCTTAGTGACCTGTAGAAGATGTCGGTGCGTAGATCTTGTCTTCACAAACTCAATGACTCGAAAATCAACTGAAATGGGCGCCGGATGTGGAAATTACGGACTGAAAGCCAAAGTGATGTTCTTATCGGGTTTGTTTCCTGTTCTGAACCCATTGTGGTACTGTAGTATGCAAGTGCGGTTGGGTTACTGTAGCACACAGGTAGGATGACTTAAACATGAACTTCTTTCTTCTTCCTTGAAGCGGGTCAGGTCGGGTTAAGATCTTGAAACCTGAACTTGATTTCAAACCCAACAGAGCCCTATGGTCAATGATGACCAGTTGGCGAGCTCAGCATCGAGCAGAAAATATCGGAGAGGCTTCGGATCGATGGGGGAGGTCCAATGAGGCCTCAGCAAGTGGAGAAGACGGTGGCAAGGCGCTAATGAAGAGGAGGTGAGGCAAGGCTGTGAGGATCTTAGGCGGCGGCTGTAGCGAGTTGTTGTGGGGGTGAAGGCAGAGGTGGGGGCGCAATGGTATTGGCAGTGTCATCGGGTATCGATGAGTGCTCTGCTGGCGGTGATGCGACAAGTTGGCGACGACGAGTTAGCAGTATGTCGTGATGACGGCTTCTGCGTAGGCGGGGCTAGTGCTATTATGGTGGCGATAGTGGCGAGATGTTGAAGGAGTCGTCGAGGAGGGGAAGATGATGACAGATTGTTGGGTTGTTTTGGTTGGGGGAAGGAGAAAGGAGATGGGATGGGTTTGCTTGGGTTGCAAGGATAGAGAAAAGAAAGAAAAAATCAGACTGAGAAAAGAGGCGGCTGCGGGGAAGAAGAAAAAGAAGAGAGAAAAGGAAATAATAGGGTTAGGGTTTTAAGAAGAATAAAATAGGAATAAAATCCGAATCAATATTTGAGATAAACACAGAATGATTTTATCCAAAATTTTCATTCTCCTTATTAACCAATACTTAAGCCTATTTATAGGCTTAGGCTTTACAAAAATCAAGTTCTCCCAGTACATCCAATATGGGACTAAACGTCCAAAATAAAGAAAATACAAAAAATATAAAAAAAAATACAATAAACTCAAAAAAAATACAATAAAGTCAAAAACCATAAGGACTCGGACTACTCGAGTCATACTGATGCAGCGTGTCTTCCCCTCCTCCAGTGCACTCGCCTGGGCTGGATGTCCGCATCAAATATGTAATGCCATAAGATTTTCAACTTAAAAGTAAAATTTACTATTAATCTAAGAACACTAAAGTGGAAATTTTTAGTTGTTACAAAATTAAATTTTCCTCCTTAGTCTCCTGTAACTAATCGTAGATTATAATGCAAATATGAGGCTTTTGTTTTGTTTTCTTTTTCTTCTTTTTTTTTGAGGGGGTTGAGTCCTTTTTGGGTGGGTGGGGGGTGGGGTAGGGGAGAGTTGGGCTTGGTTTCAAACATAAAATAGATATGTAGTTGTCTTTTAAAATTACAGTATGTGATTCCTTCTATTTTTAATTACAGATTGTGATTCCTTGTCTACATATTAAAACATAAAATTAATTACTGAGATCTTTGCAAAACATACTTAAAGTGAAATAGAAAACACGCTTCTAAAGGCAAAAATAATCACATTGATTTTCGTAGTCCAGACTGGAATTAGCATGCTATTAGCATTTTCTCAACTCTTGGTACATAATCAGTAAATACAGTATCTATAACTCCCTTCCTAATTGTTTAATAATCTAAGTTTAATAATTAATTTCATCATCATCAACTGAACACTTGAGCAATAGAGTGCACACCTGTAACCAGGGATGAATGAATTTAGAAGAGCTTGAATAAGAAGCTCAGCTAGTTCTGCTTGAAGTTGAAATATACGTCTTCCTTCTTCAAAGCTGCTACCAAATGCTGTACGAGAGATGACATCTCCCGTGAAGTTTTGGAGGTCTGACCAAACATCTAATTCACATGATCCTTTTGAACCAGCCAAAGTCTCCCATCTGCTGATAAGTTCACAACAACATGTGGAGAATGCTGGAAACATTCGCTGCAAACCAGAATTATCCATTCTTCAAATGACTTGTTCTTACAATAAATAGGAAGTATCAAAGGATTATAATCACACTTCTCACAAGGTTGAATGATTTTAAGAACTTATTTGATTAGTTACCTTTAACTTTTCCACATGAAATGCTGGGCTGATTATCCTCCGATGCTTGGCCCATTTTTCACCTTCATAGTTTGCCAGACCTGTTGCCAACAGCCTTCCAAGTGGGCCAATCTTTGGTTTCTCAAAGTGTCCGAATTTGTTGGACAAAACCTCTCTTATCAACTCCGGATCTGTGAGGGTCACTCTAGGCGTGGGCCCAAACCATGTAAAAGAAATTTTCCCTGCATTTAAATACAGAAATGATTGATTCAATTTTGTAAGAATCCATGCATTAATGAAAATATCTGAGTGTAATAGTCATCTTGTCAAAATAATTTCTTCTTTTAATCTGTTCCATGTGCAGGAATAAAAGAGGAATAACTGTATTTTATGTATCATTCATTTCAAAAGTGAGATTAGTCAGGAATTAAGAAGAAATAAACGAAAGGAATGCCATAAACATTATACAAAATACTAGCGAAAAGATGTGCAAAATTTCTCCACTTTATGGCGGTCAAGACAGAGAACTTAAGATCGGACTGGTTGATAGTCTGGTTAATCCAGAGAGCATTGTCCAGTTGATCAGATGATTGGTTTGGCTTTGAGACAATAGGTTAGTCAATTGGCAAGGCGAACATGATAAAACAATCACAATAAAACAGTCAAAAAATTATCACCAACTACAGTTACTTTGGGTACATTTGATGGCCATAAAAAAACCCTTGGCTTAAGTTTAAAGTCCCAACTGCTAAGGGACATTGTAAAAGTGTTTAGCTTGATCATCAGTGGTTAAGGTGATTTTAGGATCATCTCATGGAGAAAGATTTTTAATAGAGAGACAAAAAGGTTCTTCAGTAAAGTTGAGAGACAAAGCATAGGGCGAGGGTTTGCACCACAAGGTTTTTGCATAAGGATCTAGAGAAGGCATACCTTGAGTACTCTTATCCTGCAACTTTTCATTACTATTATTGTTCTATTCCTTCTGCTATTCCCATATTGGTTTGTTTAATGGTTTAAGTTAGGGGTTCGAACGGGCCGGGACCAGCTCGCCTACCCGCACGGACCCGGCCATGGTAGGCATGGGCCGGGCCGGGCCTGGCCCCCCAGGCCTAGTCCCAGGCTGGCCCCGCCCCCAAACATGGGTGTGTCCGGGTCTGGGAAAGAGGGCCCACGGTCCGGCCGGGCCCGGGCTGAAACCAGGCCGTGGCGCCCAACAGCTATATTAATAGCCAATGGGCGGTTCTAGGGGAACTTTTTGCAATTTTTTTGCAAAATACCTTCCCACGACTATAAATGTCCAAGATTATAGCTGTTAGGGAGGTTTTGTAATTTTTTTTACAAATACCCCCAACGGCTTTATTGGGTCCAAATTATTTTTTTTGCAAAAAAAAAATTACATATTAACACCCTCTTCCCCTCTATAAATACACACTTTCCCCACTTCATTTCATCACACAAAAAAACCTATAGAAACCTCTAAAAAATTCTCTACAAATTTCTATTCTATACAATTTCTCTCAAGTTCTCAAACTCTCAAGCTCTCTCATGCTCCCTAAAGCTTTCTTAAGTTCTCAAGTGCTCAAGTTCTTTCAAGTTCTCAAGTGCTCAGGCTCTCAAGCTCTCTTTCACATTCCAGTGTTTATATTATTGTCAAATTTACTTTAAAAATGAACGCACATTTTTCATCAGCAAGCTGTAGTAATCCTTCTTCTTCTAGGTATAATTGTAATTTAGAATTGACTAGTCAAAAATATCATGATTTGCATTTGCCTTTACCCGACACTCCAATTCTTTCATTCACACAACTAGAAACATCCTCCACAAATTTTATTGCTTCAACTGAACCTGCTAATCCTCCTTTTACTTCCACTGCCGAAGTATCAACTTCCTGGCAGAGAGAAAATCTGATGTTTGGAAAAAATTTAAAAAAGAAACTATTAATGGAGCTAGGAGGGATGTATGCAAGTTTTGTCCCATTGTTTCTTATGCTTTTCTAAAGAAATTGTGAAATCGGCGCACTAACAAGGCACATTAGGGAAAAACACCCCAGAACTAACCGCGACAAACATAAATTTTTACTTTAGATGGCATACTAAGCACTTTAGTTATATTCGTTAAAGAAATAAAACTAATTTAGTTAAATACTTGTTCAGGCTGAACAAATTTTTAGTTTTGCTGAAAATGAAGCATTCACAAATTTATTAGAACTACTCATGATTCTGAATATGATCCATTTTGTAAAGATACTATTAGAATGACAATGTTCAAGGTTGTTAAAGAAAGAAAAGAACTTTTGATTACAATTTTTCTTCTATGCTACAAAAAGTTGCACTTACTTCTGACTACTGAGAAGTTCTTAACGGCTTGCATTATATAGTTATTACTGCACATTTTATTAATTCTGATTGACTTTTAAGCAAACAAAATATTAGTTCTTAAAAATTTCTTTTTCCTTACAATAATTTTACTTTTAGTCAGACTATTTTGAAAGTTGCTAGAGATTTCAAACTTGAATTTAATTTTTTTTCTATTTTAGTTGATGATACTAGCAATAATACTAGTCCAATTAAGCTTTTAAAAATCATTTTAGACCGATTTTAAGTGAAAATATTTTCATATTCAATGTGTATGTCACATCATTAACTTGTGTATACAAGATGGTTTAAAAGGTATAGATAATTATTCAAAAGTTAAGAAATATTATTTATTAGAAGTAGTAGTCCAAGGAGACAAAACATTAAACAAATTTGTTTCGATTTAGGCCTGCAAATTAAAAGTTTATCTCAAGACATAAGAACTCGTTGGAACTCAACATATAATATGTTGAGGAAAGTTATTTATTATCAGCGTGCAATAGATATGTTTATTTCCACGGAATTGCCAGAACATCATATTCTGAGAGGAATGGAATATTTGTGAATTAATTTGTGAATTTCTAAAAAAATTCAAAAGAGTAACAAGATTATTTTATGGGATTTATTACTGAACTGTTTTCTACACATCGAGATGATTTTTTGTTTAAAGATATTGTTTATCCTGTGAAAGAAAGATTCAATAAGTATTTTAAAGATTTGTCCACTATATTTTATTTTGCTATTATTATGATCCTCCAATTAAATTTGAAGGATGTAAATATTTACTTGAAAATTTTTATGCAAAAATGAATTATTATGATTCTGTCCTAGTCTGAAAAGATATTAAAAGTTCTATAAATAATGTGTATGATTTTATGATTCACAGTTGAAAATAAACAAACATCCCATTCTGCATATTTATCTAGGTCTAAAAATTCTTTATTATCTGATTTATTATCTGCACCAAAAAGATCAAGAAGCTTGACTCAGAGCTTCATTATTATTCAACTCAAACCATAGCTCCTGAGATGATGCATACTCAGGATTTGAAATTTTTTATATTTTGGCATGATGGAAATCACAAGAATCAACTTATCCTGTGCTTTTCATCATGTCGTGTGATTTACTAACTCCTCCCACCTCTATAATAACTTTAGAATCTGCTTTTAGTATAACTAGACGACTGCTGACTGATACGAGGAATCGCCCAGCATCAAAAGCTATCAAGATGAGCATCAGCGAGAATGATTGGCTGGACGCGGAGACAAAAAACCAAAATAAATCAGTAGAAGAAATCACTGAAGACTATCCAGAAGATGAATGAAGAAATGAAGATCTATATACTTTATTTGTATTTGTATCAATTTAGTCAGACTATTTTTAATTTATAAACTTCATCCGTATTTGTACAATTTATACTTCATTTTTAATCTATATAATTCATTTGTATTTGTATTAATTTATCTAAATTATTGGATTATTAAAAAAAATTACATTTGCATTTCACAAGTTGTAGTAATTTTGTCAAAATTTGTGGAATTTTTTGAATTTTTATTTTTTTGGAATTTTAAACAGTTTTAAAATATATACTTAAAACCCTCATTTTAATTTTTTAAAAAAATTCGAGTTGGGTCGGGTCTGGCCCGGCCCAGCCTGGGCGGGCCAGCGGGTCGAGCCTGAGTCCTCCAAAGGGGGACCGTGCCTGGCTAGGCTGCTCATCTTTTGTAGGCGGGTTCGGGCTTGGCCCGGGGGGTTCGGGACCTGGCCGGGCCAACACGGCCCATTAGCACCCCTAGTTTAAGTGTCTAAAGAAGGCATATAGTGAGTTCCTTTATAGTCTTTTATTACTATTGGTGGATTCTCTCTCTAGTTTCCCCCATGAATGTGGTCATACACCCAACCAAGCAAATTTGTCGTGTTTATGCTGTTTTTTCTTTCCTTTCTTGTGGGGTGTGCCTACCCATAAAGATGTTCTGACTGGTTATCCATGAGATGGTCCATAAAACTAATGATGCTTATTAACATAACAAATATAGTTGTCAAGTTTGTTATCACTTCTCAAAAAATAAGGGAGGGGAAATCTGCATTAAATCAAGAATTTGTATCTAGTAAACAGCTCCTAAATAAAATAGCAATATGATGATGCATGATTGTACTCCAAAATTGCATTTTTATCATCATTTTTACACATATATCCTTGATCATTTCTTTATTAATTAATGCTATTAACCCTCTTTTGCTTATGATCTGTAAAAATTCAATAAAAAAGAAGATAATGCGTAGAAGAAGCTTCTATCCTATCTAAAGTTAAATTTTAAATTAAACTGAATCCAAAGGAGGAAAGGATTAATTTTCATCTCCTAAATTCAAGTTCAAATTTAGAAGATAAAGTCCTAAAAGATGAATGGAATAAAGCTAATTCTAAAAGGAATAAGAAGGATAATTCAAATTAAATGGAGTTCAAAATCAATTCAGACTCAAATTCAGACTGTACACCTTTTAGTATCCAGATCATAACTTTCTCTACAAACTTTCAAATCCAATGATTCAAAATGCTACAGAAAGAAGACTTGAAGGACTACAATTCTTATGTTTACCACTCTGTCCAATTCAGCCGTCTGATGAGTCATATTCAGCGATCAATATGCCAACTTGCTGCAAGATTGAATTTCCGTATTGAATTAGGAAACCTTCTAATTTGTATCCTATTGTGATTAGCTTTAAGGTCTATTTAAAGAGCTGAAGTGTCTCATAATCTCTCATCTCCTATCAGAGATCAAAATTAGGATTTTTCTTTAGATCTATTTTCTTTTCGAATTTTTATTTTTGTACAAGGAGGAAGACAACTCTTGTAATTGATAGTGACAATCAATAAACAGGTTCTATCTTTCTCATATCTTTGTTTTGTTTTTGTTTTTTATTTATTTTCTTTATTTCTTACTTTCTTTTGCATCCCATGTTTACCATAAGCAGCTAGATCTTTCTCATAGCTTACTAAGACATCACCACCATCACATCTAATGTTTAGTAGATAACAAGATTAGATCATATGCATGTCTATTCTAATTTTTATTCTTGAAGACTCATTAGGATAAGTAACTAAGTCAAATATTTGCTAATACTTCTTAACTGTTTTTCTTAATCTATGCTTGATGAAGATCTTGATATTTTAATGTAAAACTTTAATTAGTGTTATTTCAAGTAGGGTTAAGATTTGCTAAATACTTTCTAATGATTTTTTCTTACATTATACTTGATTGACAACCTTGATATTGTAACGTTAAAACTTGGATGGTGTTATTTCAAATCATAACCTAGTTTCTCTCCTATGTATCTTACTTGATTTTGTAGTAAAATATCATGTTTAGGCCTTGAAGTGAAGTCATTATTTATTGGGCATTAGCATGTATGGTGGTAGATTATTAGTAAGCTGTGAACCTTTCTTTTAGATTAAGTCTTCATTCACATACAATCCATTCTTTCTTTTTCTAAGTTCTTTAAACAGAGAAAATAACAAGAAGACAATATTATCAAAACGTTTCCATCGCATCTCCCTGAGGTTCAACCCGCATAGCTCTCGTTACACGGTTAAATTGCTAAAGATTCAGAGTCAAAATAAATCACTTACACTTTTCATATTCTATGTATTCTTTCTGGCAATCAAATTTTGGCGTTGCTGCCGAGGAGGGAACAGTACACGTTTTCTAATAATTCTCTCCTCTATTTTTTGTGTGCAGGCGAAGATTACAGGACTTTGGAACCTGTAGGATATTACCATAAGAGTTGTGACTCTGCCCTAGAAGGCAGAGCACCTGGCCCCACCAGAAAGCGGCGCAAACGCAGTAATGCAGCGTTTCCGCGGCAATCCTGAAGAACCAGCCACCCTGCTTCATTGCAGGGTGAGTGCCTTGGACAGGTAAGTGTTCTGCAGCTGTTACGTTTCATGTTTAAACTTATCTACACACTATTCTAACTTAAAAAAATAAAAAATAAAAACAATTAAAAACAATAAAAATATAAAAAGATATATATTCCCCATGGCATATCTAAATTCATTTGGTTACAATTCATTTAATAAGTCAAGAAAATCTTTTCATCCATCAACCTCTTTTCCAAATTATCATGACTATCCTCACACCACTCTATCATCTTTTACATCCTATCCTATAATTTGGTGTAATAATCAAGAACCTCAAATTGACCAAAGTTTTGAAAATCTTTTTGAAGATGAACTTAATTGTTTGGATGATTCGATTAGGGATGTCTTGGTTAGTTACATACCTCGAAAAGATATAATTAACTTAAGTTTTGAAAAGATGTATGAGAATGAGCTCATACTTCTAGGTATTCATGTTGTACCAATAATATTGTGTGATAACGAGGATGAATTTGTAACGAGTGGTGGAGAGAAAAAGAGGAGGAAGAGGAAAGTGATGAACAAGTTAGAGAGGATGAGAGCTAAAATAACAAAAAGATTGACCTCTCTAATTTCACCACTAAAGAGGACACATTGAAATGATGGAAAGCGAGCTAGAGGGAATAGACCTAGATAGATCTATTAGTGTACCTCTTTTACATTTTATTTCATGTATTTCATTCATACATTTGTGGACAATGCATGAGAAAGGTGTAGGAGAGGGTTTACTAGCATATTAACATACTAACATAGGTAGATATTAACCCAAAAAAATTAATTTTTTTAAAAAAAACTTTTTGAAAAAGGAAATAATATTTTGACTTATCTTTTGTCATTAATTAAGTTAATTTTAAGGAAGAGAAAAATCATAATTAGGATTTCTTAACACTTGGTCAAAATAAGATTATTTGTTTGATTTTTAGGTTTAGGAGAAAAAAATTAAAAAAGTAATTTAGTCTTGATTTTTATATTGATGAAATATGCATACTTTATACACTTACACACTTGGGATTTAAAACAAACTCTTGTGCTTTAGAAAAATATATATAAAATAAACAAATCTAATTATTGATTAGCTAGGTACTTTGGCCTAAAAAGCCTTGGTATTTAGGTGAAAGTTAATTAGGTAAGTTTAAAAAAATTGATTGAAAAATATATAAATATAATATATGTATTAACACATCTAATAATCAATTGTTAGGTATTAGGGCCTCAAGAAGTCTTGATACTTACATCAAAGAAAATTACATGAGTTATATATATTAAAAAATAAGAAGTGCTTATAGGGCAACAAAGTGGTAATACTTCGAACTTCTTCCAAAAAATAAGGCATAAAAAGAGTCGGAGTTGAAAATTTCTAAGTCAAAAATACACGATCACAAAGATGCATATACTTAGGGTAAAATAAAAGACTAATTGAGAAATTCAATTTTAATCATAACCTAAATTGATAATAAAATTTTTGCATCGAGATTAAGTATAAGAATGAATAATTTGATAATCCTAAGACTTATAGATTACTTGATTTTCTAAAAAAATTATTTCAAATATTCTTCTCTTTCAAAAATGAATTTCAAAAATACTGACATTTTGTTTTTCTTTCTTTATGAATTTTGTGGGTGTAATTCACTGAAAATCCTCACGAGACAACACTCGTCCTCTAGGGTAACTTAGAGGTTTAACGACTTGTTGCACGTGCTAAATGCAACCGTGATTCCTACAAAAGTGAGTTAGGTTAGATTGTTTAGATTAGATTTTTGTTTTTTAGTTTTGCTCGAGGGCGATCAAAAAATAGGTGTGGGGGTGTGATTGTACTCTAAAATTGTATTTTTATCATCACTTTTACACATATATCCTTGATCATTTCTTTATTAATTAATACTATTAACTCTCTTTTTACTTATGGTGTGTAGAAATTCAATAAAAAGAAGACAATGAGTAAAAAAAAGCTTATATCCTATCTAAAGTTAGATTTTATATCAAATTGAATTCAAAGGAGGAAAGGATTAATCTTCATCTCCTAAATTCAATTCAAGTTCAGAAGATAAAGTCCTAAAAGATGAATGTAATAAAGCTAATTCTAAAAGAAATAAGGAGGATAATTCAAATTAAATAGAGTTTAAAATCAATTCAGACTCGAATTCAGACTGTACCCCTTTTTAGCATTCGGATCATAATTTTCTTTATAGATTTTCAAATCCGATGATTCAAGATACTACAAAAAGCAGACTTGAAGGACTACAATTCTTATGTTTACCACTGTCCAATTCAACCGTCTGATGAGTCATATTCAGTGATCAATATGCCAACTTGCTGCAAGATTGAATTTCCGTATTAAATTAGGAAACCTTCTAATTTGTATCCTAGTATGATTAGCTTTGAGGTCTATTCAAAGAGCTGAAGTGTCTCATAATCTCTCATCTCCCATCAGAGATCAAAATTAAGGTTTTTCTTTAGATCTATTTTCTTTTTGAATTTTTATTTTGTATGAGGAGGAAGACAACTCTTGTAATTGATCGTGACAATCAATAAACAAGTTCTATCTTTCTCATATCTTTGTTTTGTTCTTGCTTTTTCTTTATTTTCTTTATTTCTTGCTTTCTTTTGCTTCCCATGTTTACCATGAGTAGCTAGATCTTTTCTCATGGCTTGCTAAGACATCACCACCATCACATCTAATGTCTAGTAGATAACCGGATTAAATCATATGCATGCCTATTCCAATCTTTATTCTTGAAGACTCGTTAGGATGAGCAACTAAGTCAAATATTTGCTAATACTTCTTAACTATTTTTCTTAATCAATACTTGATGAAGATCTTGATATTTTAATGTAAAATTTTGATTAGTGTTATTTCAAAAGGGTTAAGATTTGCTAAATACTTTCTAATGATTTTTTCTTACATTATACTTGATTGACAACCTTGATATTGTAATGTTAAAACTTGGATGGTGTTATTTCAAATCATAACCTAGTTTCTCTCCTATGTATCTTGCTTGATTTTGTGGTAGAATATCATGTTTAGGATTTGAAGTGAAGTCATTATTTATTGGGCATTAGCATCTATGGTGGTAGATTGTTAATAAGTTGTGAACTTTTCTTTTAGATTAATTCTTCATTCACATACAACCCATTCCTCCTTTTTCTAAGTTCTTTAAACAGAGAAGATAATAATAAGACAATATTACTGAAATGCTTCCATCGCATCTCTCCCTGAGGTTCAACCCGTATAGCCCTCACTACACAGTTAAATTGCTAAATATTTAGAGTCAAAACAAATCACTTACACTTTTCATATTCTTTGTATTCTTTTTGAGCATTCAGCTGGTCCTTCCCAAGTTCCAATCTGATTTTTAGCACGGAAAGCTACCCAACCATTCTCTATATCACATTGAATTTCCTGATCCCTAATAATAAATCCTAATCCCAATTCTTCAAGTCACCAAGAATTCAGATTAGACAATAATCCCAATAAAAATTCCACTTCAGTTAACTCAAAATACTAATCCGCCTCCACAGACTATTTTTGCATTGCTTCCTTATGTTATTTGTTGATGGTAATGTGAAAGACCATAAGTCCTATTGAAGATATAAATCACCAATCGGGACAAACTTTCATTCTCAGGGAAATGGAAATTGACAAGTAAACTAGGGCAATCTAACAAACACCATTCAGATATTAGAAATACACAAGCACAAGCTTCTCATATGGCCACATGCTTCGAATTGAAAACATATGGGCAGACCTTTTTCCTCTCCCTCTTTTTAAAAAAATCACAAATTCACAGCACGGGCATAAAAAAAATCAACAAAAACTAGGATAAATCTCAGGAAAATAGCAAGTTACCAAATTGGTTTATGGATTGAAAGAGCAAAGGAACAACGCGAGGGATGATGCTGTGAGAGTTCAGGGGCATCGGCTTGGACCTTGCCTCCTTGTTGAGCCTGGCGCTGTCCCTGAGATCCCCAGATAGGAAGTGATAAGGAGTTCCCCGCAGGCCTTGAGCTCTGAGTGCCCTCTCCAATCGCCATGGCTTCCACCATGACCACGCTAGAGCTCTCACCACCCATGTCACTAGCAAAACACCCAACACTCCCCATATCATCTCAATCCCCAAAACGCCATGAACCCTCTCTCTCTCTCTCTCTATATCTCTCTGCTCCTGCAAGAGTCTGTGTGCGCGTGTGTGAACAAGGAATAGTGGGCTGAAGATAAAGGTTGACTTTTTTTTTTTTTTTTTTTTTTTTTTTTGGTGTGTGTGTGTGTGTCTTATTCGTGGCTGAAAGCCAAAATATCTGTCGCCCTACATTTAGGGGCCGTTTGTTTCGCGTAAAAGTCAGTAATTCGTAAATGACTTACAATTCAGTTACAACTACGGTATTTATTTGGACCGTAATTCGTAAAAGACTTACACAATCCAATTATTACTCACTTGCAACCCAATTACCACTCACTTACAGTCCAGTTACAGTTAATTTTGTGGTCATGCAAATATGTATTATTTTTTTATATTAATATTAATTTTTCTTAATATTTAGCATTTTTAATATTTATTTACAATATTAAAACTTTTTAAATTACCAAATAGTTAATTTTGTGGTCAACTTTTTCACTTACGACTTAGACATTACGACAACCAAACACCGTAAAACACAATATACTTTTCCACTTACAACTTAATATTACCAATCAAACACCATAAAGCTTACATTCATGTAACTCATTTATAACTGTAAAAGACTTTACCAATTACGAGCTACGAATTACGGCCAGTTACGACCCTTACAGTAAAAGAGCAGAATTAGGGATATATTAAAAGTTGAGATACAAAAAAACCAAAAAAGCTCTACTGTTCCTGTATGTCGACAAAAAGTTTGTTCGCCGTTCTCATTCCTGACGATGGTCCGACTCGACCGGACCCTCTCTTGTTCTCCGACCCGGTTTGCTTTGCAGTCAAGATTCAACTGTTCCTGTATCATCATCAGTGTTGGTTGCTCTATCTGATCAGGATTCGGGTCCATCCGCTAAAGAGGAACCAGTGGACTCACCCGCTGGTTAATCACAACCGCCTATTTGTATATAGATGATAGTGATCCAATTTGAAAATGAGTGCAATTCACGATGAGACTTGTAAGTTTCATTTGAATTAATAACTGCTCATATAATAATAAATAATTGTCATTAATGAGCTGATTGATCCTATGATTTTCACTAGTGTGAGTGTCCTTTTTGGCCATTATTTCTTGGTTACACCAATAGCAAATTGCCCAGATTGTGCGTTGATACACGGAGTACCAAGTGTAAGATATTTTTTCTTTACATGACTCAATCTATTGTATTTGACATAAATAATAGAATGAAATAAATAATAACCATATGAATGGATAAAGATAATTCTAATTCTGTCTTTTGATGTTCGGAACGGATGCAGATATATCCACAATAATTTGCATCCTTATTCGCTTCTCAATCTGCGAAAATACAGATACGGATTCGGATAGGGATTTTGAAAAGTTCTGGATACGAATACAAATATCCATTTATGGATATAGATTCGAGTATCGCACAGGGATTATGATTTTCTATTTTTTTTATTTTGAAGTTGAGTAATTTTTGAGATCTAAAAATTATTATTTTGATGAAGGATAATGATTGAGGAATATGAAAAGTAATAAAATTATTTTCCCTTTCAACTTGATATTGACTTAGTTATTTAATTTAATTAAGTAAAATTACTCTCTTTCCAATTTTATTATAGTATTTATTATTGCATTGTGTTTTATATATTAATATTGTAGGGAAAGAAAAGATATAGGAGATAAAAGGAATTGAAAGAGTTTTTTAAACTCATCTGGACGATAGCGCAGAGATCGTAAGTCAAAAGGAGTAAGAACAGGAACTCGTTGCAGGCCAAGACAGAATCCGGTTGACCGGTGTGCACGACGTGCACAGACATGGCCCGATCGACCGGTCGGTCGACCGTGGCAAAGGAACGGTCGACCGACTGAAAGTCACAACTCTCGGTTGGTCCCGGTCGACCGGGCCGGTCGACCGAGGACCGGCCGGTCCACCGACCGACAGACACGTTCTATTCTCCTTTCAAGATTCGGACTCCTTTTCTTTTTTGGGGTCGAATCCAATCAGGGTTTCCTAAATCCCTGGGACTTTCTGACTATAAATATGGGTTAGAGCCCTCGTGAATTGTATCTTACTGAAAATCTCCCTTGAAAATTTCTTGAAGTAAGAAACAAGCTATAATTGATTGTTGAATCAATAAAATCTCTCTCTCTCTTACCCGAGGACGTAGGTAAATTGCCGAACCTCGTTAAATATTGTGTTGGCTTGCTTTCTCTCTTGTTTCTCTGTTCTTGTTATGTGAGTATGTTGATCGAGTTTTTCCTGCACACAAAATACAATATATCAGATTTAGAACAAGTTGTGCAAGGTTCTCAATTCGAATCCGCGGTAGCAGTGGCTATGCGGGTCGTGATCCTCAGGGAGGGACTAGCGATGGAAGCGTTTGTAAGTTATCTCTAAAAATTTCTCTTTTTTTTAGTTATTAAAAGGAAAATAAGAAAATATTAATTAAAGTTAGTTTAGAAAGAAAGCGGTATTTTACAATGAGTCGGAAAAGAAAGAATTTGGAGAAGTGTTGTGATTTAATCTACAAGAATAAAAGAAATGAAAAGAAAAGGAAGAAACACTAACCTCAGTTTGGTTGAAGAAAAATATGAAATCTTAACACTTTCTACCTTGCTTTGGAGGCATGAACGCATAAACCATAGGATCGATCTCAGTCCCCTGTTCGCATTATATCATCAAGCCTTGGCAAGTATGAATTGATACGTACCTTGAGGAGGAGAACATCTCCATGAAGTATCGTTGGCACTCCCTAAGACTTGTTATACTTGTGCTTCAGAAATCACTTGCATACTCATCACAAATCAACAGAGATAAAAATACAAAAATAAAAGTAAAAGCAATTAACAAAAGAAAATATTACTTTTGTTGCTTGAAACAAATGAAGAGAAGAGAAGCATACATTGGTGTCACTCTCAACATAGCCATCTCCCTCACTTACATAAAGAATACAAAAAGAAAAGGAAATAAAACCTAAACTAGAAGAAAGAAGAAAACCTAAAACTCTAGATTTGGCCCTCTGGCTCTGCCTCTGGACGCCCCTTCTCTGTTGCTCTGCAGGGGTATTTATAGGAGATATAGGAAGTAGAGTCCCAGTACAACTCCTCAACGAAAACGCATCGCCAACCGCCTCAGGATTGCCGCGGAAACGGGAATTTTGCCGCGGAAACGCGGCACTTTTGTAGCCAAATGCCACGCGCTTTCTCGCGTGGCATCCTCTGGTCCGTCCATCTGGGTTTATCCTTCTGGAAATTGAATCTAGGCTCTTCATCTTTGGATTTGAATATAACTTGGGAATCAAGTTACCTAGATCCCAAATCTTTTATCCACGAATTTGTGATCTTAAATTCTCCTTCTTTGGCTTTTATCCTCATCTGCAAGTGTTTAAGGTTGAATAGAAGTCTATCCTTCCCTCTTCTTTGATATTTGCAACTTTGGCCCTTGTGTATTTGCAATTTTGACATTTGGTATTTGCATTTTTGCACTTGGGCTTTGAATGTGGGCTTTTGGGCTCTTTTTAGGCTTTAATTCTTTCTTTTTATTATTTCGAGGCCTGCACACAATAAATTACAAAATATTAATAAATGTGCAGAATTAAATGAATAAATATGAAAATGTGATGGTAAATGTTATGATAAAAATGCACTTTTCACTACCAATCACACCCCCACACTTATCTTTTTGCTCGTCCTCGAGTAAAAATCAAAGAGAAAGAAAAAGAAAAGAAAAATTAATCTAACCTAACTCACTTTCGTAGGAATCACGGTTGCACTTAGCATGTGCAACAAGCCGTTAAACCCCTAGGTTACCCTAGAGGACGAGTGTTGTCTCGTGAGGGTTTTCAGCGGATTACACCCACAAAATCCATAAAAGGAAATATTAGAAATACTTTTGAAAAGACTAAGTAATCTATAAGTTTTTAGGATCCTCATTTTTATTCATTCTTAGACTTAGTCTTTATAAAGTAAATTGTTTTCATTTTTAAGTAAGGATCAAAATTGAATTTTTTGTATAGTCTTTTTCGTTACCAAAAATCATATGCATCCTTATGATTTTTTACTAGGAATTCCTTAACTTGGACTTTCATGCCTCTTTATTTTTTTCTTTTTTTTTTTTAATATGTATAACTCATCTAATTTTCTTTCGTGTAAGCATCAAGGCTTCTTGAGGCCCTCATACCTAACGAATTGATTATTAGATGTGTTAATACATATATTATATTTCTTAGTCTTCTTAGGCTTTCTAATCCACCCATGTAGCGAACTTAAAGTCGGTGGCTCCCAAACCGGTCGGCTTTAGGGCACCAGGTGAGAAAACACCCCGCGGACTCAAATTCGAGTGAACTAGGCCACAAAACTAAGAGCTTTATTTTATTTATTACTCACCTTTAGGCGTGAATACTTATGCTTCTTGAGGCACATGTATCCAGCTTAATTGGTGAAATTTTTTTTTTTAAGGATATATATATATTTTTTTTTATGAGGCACAAGGGTCTTTGTCTTAGAATCCTAGATATGCATTAGGTATGCAAATTTCATTAAGGTAAAAATCAAGACTAACTACTTATTCAATTTCTCCTCCTATACCTAAAAATTCAACAATTTATTTATTTTGACCAAGTTTTTAGAAATCCTAATCATGATTTTCCTAATTCTTAAGACTAACTTAGATTTCTTTCAAAAGATAAGTCAAAATATTGTCCTTTTTATAAGTTTTTTTTCAGATTTTTTTTTATTAGCAGATTTTTGTTAGTTTCTAACTATGTTAGTATGTTAGTAAAGCCTACCCCCACACTTATCTCATGCATTGTCCTCAATGTATGAATGAATGCATATATGCATGAAAAAGAACAAGGGAAGGCAGAAGTTACCTTAAGGTGGTGGTTCCGGTGGTGGTCTAATTGGGCCAAGCGTTGCTACCCAATCAAGATAACATAATACTTCATGGAGGAACCCACCAAAATTTTTCTTGTATAACCCACGAAAATGTATGTGTGATCATTTTTTAAAATTTTCACGCCATCAAATTTCCAAATTTCATAATAAATTTCAGAGTCAATTGTGTCAACCGCCTTGTCCCAAAATGGAGTGTGAAAAGATGGAATGATTGACTTGGACGTCGTAATTATGGGAACGAATACCGACTCAAGAAAGAAACTTAAATCAAGTAAGGGTTCAGGAGTCGGGTTAGGTTCAGGAAGTGGGTCCAAATCAATAAGCTGAAACTCAAGTCCACAATCAGTTTCCCACAATGGAATGTGACTCAATGTTGGTGATTCAAGTTCAGGAATGATAGATGTGGGAATCAAAACTGACTCTAAAAGATTACCTAAGTCGGGTAACAAAACAGGAGTCAATAATGATTCGGGAATTTGAACTTGATCACAGATTTGAGAATCTAGGTCACATATCTCATTGGGTTCAATTTCATAAAAATGAGAACTTGCCAATTTATCCATGGGACTTTCAAATTGCACAATTGGTCAAGTTCAATATGATCATCAAAAATGGGTGACTCAATTTCATGATGAATTGGAACAGGATCCAATGTTGACTCGGGAAAAGTAAAATCAGTGGCGATACCGGAGTCATTATTGAATCAGGAATTAAAATTGAATCATCAAGTGGAAGATCATGATCATATTCATGCTCAAGTTCTATTTCAGGAAAGGAAAAACTTGCCAAGTTATCAAAATTTGAAGTTTCGGCAAGTTCACATGATGGCACTGAATTAGAATCTTGTTGTCCAAAGCAACTTGGTTCGTCGGCTCTAAGAGAATGGTCAGCGATATTAGAATTGGCCGGACGGTGAGAACGCAAAGATTGAACCATCATATTTATATCATGATCACGGGCTAATCTAGCCTGAGTCATGGCAGCAAGCATCCTTTCATAGTTGATAGGTGCATCATGTTGTGATTGGACTTGAAAGGATGAAGTGTAATCGTGATGAAGTTGTGAGTCGGTGGACTCACGCATAATCATGTCTGCGATTGATGGTAATTGTTGCTTGGACTCATGCATACTTATCATTTCCCCGATAGATGGTATTCTATTCTGAATGGGTGGATCAGAGTATGACTCTTGGGAATATTGTGGACAAGGTGGAGACGGAGGACAAGTCGGTTGAAAATTGGACTCGGGGGAATCGAAACCCCATGAACTCTGTGAAGAGTTGAAAGTATGAAAATTATGGTCATAAGATGGGGGGTATGGGTTATATTCATTCGGATAAGACCATTCCGGCACACTAGGGTGGTCAAAGTTGTGATATGCCGGGTTGGTAATATCCGAAAAATAGTTAGGTGTGTAATATGGATTAAAATTGGAAAAATTATTATTATATGCCATATCACACCAACACAACAAAGAAAAAGAAAGAAACAAACAAACAAAAAGAAAAAATTCTAACCTAAGTTAGGGTAGACCTATGACCTAGACGACTCCTAACTGGTTAGACTGTCCACGGGAGGTAGGGTGCAGACTTTAACCACAAGTTAATCAGCCAGGTCAGGGCAAGAGTGGTGGGAGGTTTTCCGTCAAAGACGTTCCTTAATTAAATAACCACCAATCTTCGGGCTTTCGGCCCTCAATCCCCTTCCTAGACACTGATTTGGCAAGAGTCAAATTCCAGCACCGTTCCCCTTAGGATAATCTCCTAATTGAGTCCGAGATGTCTCTAGGGCCAACGTCTACTAATTTTAAGTTAGGCTTGGGTTAGTGAGTTCTTGGATATGATTTTTGGGCTAAGGAAGGGTGATGAAATCCCCACCTTATCTTGTTAATGGGTTATGCCCTTAAGATATTTTTGTGCAAGTGTACAAGATATGTAAATAAGATTCACTCAAAGCATGAAAATCAACCAAGAGATGAGTCCTATTCTACATGCAATGCGAACGTACCTTGCTCCAGCACTCTTCAACAGTAAAATAAAGTAATTGAAAAGACACGTGCCTAATATGCAAACGTCTAATCAATTTTTATCATTAACAACAAATATTTTACTGTTGAATTAATTAGCAGTAAGCAGGGTTATCACAGAACAAATTTTAACAGAGCAGAAAGCAGATATTACAATTTTCAGCAACCTGCAGAAAAATTGATCAGTAGTTCACTGCTACTGCCGCGAAACCGCGGCTATTGCCGCGTTTGCGCGGCAAAGTAACAGGCTCTGCTGCTCTGCCTTCGAGGGCAGAGGCACAGAGTTGCTATATGTCCACTTCTGCTGCTGTTTTTCTGTTCTCCAAACCTGCAAACAGAAAGAATAAAAGAATTAGTTAATAATTTTTTTTATTTTAGAGAAAAACTTACCATCCCTCCCCGGCAACGGCGCCAATTTGTTGATCGAGTTTTTCCTGCACACAAAATACAATATATCAGATTTAGAACAAGTTGTACAAGGTTCTCAATTCGAATCCGCGGTAGCAGTGGCTATGCGGATCGTGATCCTCGGGGAGGGACTAGCGATGGAAGCGTTTGTAAGTTATCTCTAAAAATTTCTCTTTTTTTAGTTATTAAAAGGAAAATAAGAAAATATTAATTAAAGTTAGTTTAGAAAGAAAGCGGTATTTTACAATGAGTCGGAAAAGAAAGAATTTGGAGAAGTGTTGTGATTTAATCTACAAGAATAAAAGAAAAGAAAAGAAAAGGAAGAAACACTAACCTCAGTTTGGTTGAAGAAAAATATGAAATCTTAACACTTTCTACCTTGCTTTGGAGGCATGAACGCATAAACCATAGGATCGATCTCAGTTCCCTGTTCGCATTATATCATCAAGCCTTGGCAAGTATGAATTGATACGTACCTTGAGGAGGAGAACATCTCCATGAAGTATCATTGGCACTCCCTAAGACTTGTTATACTTGTGCTTCAGAAATCACTTGCATACTCATCACAAATCAACAGAGATAAAAATACAAAAATAAAAGTAAAAGCAATTAACAAAAGAAAAATATTACCTTTATTGCTTGAAACAAATGAAGAGAAGAGAAGCATACATTGGTGTCACTCTCAACATAGCCATCTCCCTCACTTACATAAAGAATACAAAAAAGAAAAGGAAATAAAACCTAAACTAGAAGAAAGAAGAAAACCTAAAACCCTAGATTTGGCCCTCTGGCTCTGCCTCTGGATGCCCCTTCTCTGTTGCTCTGCAGGGGTATTTATAGGAGATATAGGAAGTAGAGTCCCAGTACAACTCCTCAACGAAAACGCATCGCCAACCGCCTCAGGATTGCCGCGGAAACGGGAATTTTGCCGCGAAACGCGGCACTTTTGTAGCCAAATGCCACGCGCTTTCTCATGTGGCATCCTCTGGTCCGTCCATCTGGGTTTATCTTTCTGGAAATTGAATCTAGGCTCTTCATCTTTGGATTTGAATATAACTTGGGAATCAAGTTACCTAGATCCCAAATCTTTTATCCACGAATTTATGATCTTAAATTCTCCTTCTTTGGCTTTTATCCTCATCTGCAAGTGTTTAAGGTTGAATAGAAGTCTATCCTTCCCTCTTCTTTGATATTTGCAACTTTGGCCCTTGTGTATTTGCAATTTTGACATTTGGTATTTGCATTTTTGCACTTGGGCTTTGAATGTGGGCTTTTGGGCTCTTTTTAGGCTTTAATTCTTTCTTTTTATTATTTCGAGGCCTGCACACAATAAATTACAAAATATTAATAAATGTGCAGAATTAAATGAATAAATATGAAAATGTGATGGTAAATGTTATGATAAAAATGCACTTTTCACTACCAATCAGAGTACTTCTCCACCGCGTCTATCTCTATTGGTGGATTCCTCATTGGTTGTTGCCTCGCGCGCAACAAGTGGTATCAGAGCATCCCAGGTTCGTTGTGAGATCGTGTGTCATTTTCAAGAGCATTGAATGCTATTTGGAGGAGATCGTGTGTCGATCTCGGAACAGCGTTGGGACTGTTTGTGTGATTGTGTGTCGATTTCAAAACAGCTTTTGGATTGCTTGAGGAATCAATTCGGAGGAGTAGATCGCTTTGAAAACTCTTCGAGGGTTTCGCTTTGAGGTAAAGATCCTACCTTTATCTAGTTTATTTGATCTAATCTGTTTGATTTCACATTGCTTTGAGGAATCTGTTGAGAAGATGGCTGAAGATAGTACATCTACGATGAAATTCATGAATACACATCCATTTTAGGATTGATGTGGTGAAGTTCGACGGCAAGAAGAACTTCGGTATGTGGAGATGTGAGATGATGGATGCATTGACGACATCAAACCTCGAAGACACTCTACGGTTGGAGAAAAAACGCGATTCTACTACTGAAGAAGATTGGAACAAGATGAACCGAACGGCGTATGGCTTGATCAGGTCTTATTTGACACAAGACATTAAGTATCATGTGTTGCATCTGGTAGGCAGCTGTGGGAGATCTTGGAGAAAAGTATCTGACAAAAAGCATCGAATCGCGGTTACAGTTGAAAAGGAGGTTTTATCATTTTCAGATGAAGAAGGGAATCTCCGTAGACGAACACATGAGTATCTACACAAAGCTTCTTACAGACCTGATTAATATGGATATGAAGATCGATGAAGAGGATAAGGCGGTAATTCTATTGAATTCTCTTCCTAAAGAAGAGTATGAGACATTTACTCTTACATTGATCAATAGAAGAAAATCCCTTAACTACAATAATACAATGAGGTGTCTGCTGCTCTTGTGAATTATGAAGTAAGGAGGCAGGACAGAGTGTCTTCTTCAGGGAGCACAACATCAGAGGCGTTGGCGGTAAGAGGCAGGAGTTCCAATCGGAAGGGCAGAAGTGATCAGGGAAGATCGAAGTCCAGATCAGGTTTCAGAGATCTGAAAAAGAACCAATGCGCCTTATGCAAGGGCACTGGAAGATTGATTGTCCGAAGGCCAAAGGTAAGAAGAAGGAGTCGATTACTGAGACAAATCTCGCACAGGTGGTCAGTACTCATGCCAGTACTTCACAGGCAGATGGATCGGACTCAGACTTATCGGTATTTTCTTTCTTTGTTACTACTCCTACTGTTGGTTACTCAGATAATTCTGAGTGGATCTTAGATATAGGAGCTACCTATCATGTGTGCCCGAATAGGGACTGGTTTTCTAGCTTTGAGAAGCTAGATGGATGTTTCACTGTTATGAGTGATGATCATCCGTGTAATGTAAAAGGGATGGGTACAGTCCGTATCAAGATGGATTATGAGATAGTATAAGAATTGAAGGAAGTGAGGTATGTGTTGGCCCAGAGGCCTTCCACTCTAGTTTTGATGATGATTAACTCATGTAGTTATGTTTACTAATAATCTTGTGATTTTAGTTTCAGATCATTTAGTAAGATATTAGTTGGTGATTGCTTCAACAAGAGGAGTTTGGAAGCTTTCACTTGGTGATTCCAGAGCCCGAGCATCAAGATCATGCATAGCCTAGCTCGTGGATCACGGAGTTTTGGATCGGGTCGACTTGAAGATGAAGATCGTCAAGAAGACTTAGGTATCCATAGTTTAGTATGTTTAGATCCATTTGTAAAGATAAGAATAGTTGATATGCTCAAGTGCACAATACACACACGTTTTATGGATTTTGATTTTCATGAATAGTTTAGATCAAAACAAGTTTAAATGGTTTTTATGTATATTAGATGTGTTCAATATACATACATGCTTCATATCTTAAACTAACTTATTTTGATATGTCTATTCATGAGTTTTAAGAAAAATCAGTTTTCCTATTGAAAAATCCAAGTTTGGTAAAATACAGTTTTTGGTTTTTGGTAATATTTGCAAGACACAAAAATGGTTCAAAATGTTTGATATTTGTCTTGATATATTTATCACATGTTTGTAATCCATGTAATATGATAAAACTATTTTTATGGAATTTTAGAAGATTTATAGGATTTATTAGAATATTTTCTAACCCAGTTTTCTGACCCAAATTGCTGCCTGCCAGGCTCTGGCAGTCGACCGGGCCGGTCGACCGGGTTCCAGAGTCGGCCGACCGACGTGCACAGACTTGTGCACGTTGGCCAGGCACAGGGCTCGGTCGACCGACCGGTCGACCGGCCAGAGAGCTTTGCTCTCTATTTTTGGGCGGCCGACCGGGCGGTCGACCGGTTTCCTCCAACGGTCATATTTATGACCGTTGGCGGTCGACCGGGCGGTCGACCGCCAGCCGTCACAGGCTAAAAAATCAGCCTAACGGCTAGTTTTATTTTGGGGCTATAAATACCCCATTGCTTTGAGTTTTTTGTTAAGATTTTTAGAGCCAAAAATTCCATATCTCTTTTAGTGTTTTAAACAAAAAGTTTTTGAATCAAATTGCTATTCTTTGTTTTGTTTTCAAGGGTTTTGGAAAAA
The DNA here is from genome assembly GCA_038442645.1 of Agave tequilana. Taxonomy (NCBI): domain Eukaryota; kingdom Viridiplantae; phylum Streptophyta; class Magnoliopsida; order Asparagales; family Asparagaceae; genus Agave; species Agave tequilana. The sequence continues at coordinate 23,542 of JAVJIF010011846.1, read as the reverse complement.
TCAAAGAAAACTAGGTTTTTGGGATATTGTGTTGGATTTTCATTTCTATCATTTACAAGAGATTTCCCAAGTAGTTTTTCTTTGTTATTTGATTTCCAAAAACACCTTGATTTTCCGCACTTGAGTTATATCTTCTATCATATTCTATTAGGATCTTTGTTTTGTGAAAAAAGAGATTGTTTGTGGTTGAAAGATACCACCAAGTTGTAAACTCTTTCTTTGTGGGTGCTCCCTCTTTGGTAGAGGTTGAGATTATTGGTTTGCTCCCTCTAGTGAGAGGTGGAGTTTAGTTTTTGTATCCCTCTTCGGTAGAGGTGATTTGTGGTTGTTTGGCTACGGGCCTATCCCTCTTCGGTAGAGGTGGATTGTGATTGTATTGCCTCGGTTGAGGTTGTATTGGTTGAGAGAGGAGTTCGGTACTCCCGGTTGTACAAATCCTCCTCGGTGGAGGTTCCCTCGGTGGGAGTTCTCGGTGGACAAGATAGTGGATTTGAAATCCTTCTCGGTGAAGGCGGGGACGTAGAGCTAGGGGCTCGAACATCGGAACATATCCTTGTGTTTGCGTTTGATCATTGACTCTAAACTCTCTCTCTCTCTCTTTATTTGTGTGTGCATAGCATCATTCATTCATATCTTGTATGCTTGTGTTGTCCTTACATTTGATTCATATTGCTTATCCTTGTATGCTTGGATTGTTTGTGTGTGCCTTACTTGTACTTAACCACGAGAGCTTCATATAGCACCTCAACTCTTATTCAGAGGAATCAAGAGGAGTTAGTCCAGAGCCCTTCACGGGGAATTCGGCTACACTCGTTGGTTGTACTAAAGTATAGTTGCAAATTTGTTTTACCTTCCGCATTTAGTTTCTAGATTAGCCATATCACCTATTCACCCCCCTCTAGGTGATTTTAATTGGTATCAGAGCCTACGCTCCTGATACTTAGGTTTAACAACCTAGGAGTGAGATCCTGTTTTGCTAATCTACATTTGCATTTGCACATACATTTGTTTGCACACACCCATGGATTGCTTTTCACCTCCCATGTTCGATGTCTCCAACATTGACACATGAAAATATAGGATGTCCATGTATTTGAAGACCCTAGGCTTGCATGTTTTCCTTACCGCTACCAAGAAATGTTATCTTGGTGACCGCAATCATATAGGGGCCAATACACAAGCCCTTGAGGCTATTAGAAGCACGCTTTCTAAAGAATATCTTATGCATGTTTCTAACCTTGATTCCGCCTTTGCAGTGTGGAACAAGTTGACAACCATCTCCACCTCCAAGTTTCAAATGCCAATCCAACCGGAGGAGTCTAGTGGAGAATCCGACTCATAATGCTTCATGGTCCAAGGGAATGACTCCCTTGAGGTACAATCGGAATCTCAACTAGATAGTTTTGATGCTAGTTCTTCATGTGATGAATATATGGATGCCAATGCTTTGAATGAAGAACTATCATTAGTTTGTGAAAAATTGTCAGAAAAATATAACATTTTGAAAAGAAAAGTCTAGGCATTAATAATGAAAATAAAAATTTGCTTTCTAGACTTGATATTATTTTGCAAGAAAGGTGGAGATTTCAAATGAAAGGGATTCATTAAAACTCAACTTGATCTTGCCCTAAAAGAAAATAAATTTTTGAAAAATAAAATAATTGTATTGATGTTTTAAAGAAAAATGAAAACTTGTCTTTAAAACTTGATTTTATTGTAAAAAAGAATAATTCTTTGAAAATGAAAATTGTTTCTATTTCAAAAGATTTAGAAAATTGTTTTAAAAAAATGAAGTTTTGCAAAATAAGATTGATGCACATGTTTGCCATGCTAGGGTAGTTTCACCTAGATCACCCCTTGCATGCTCCACTTCTTCTATAATTAAAAATGATATAAATTTGTTAAAGAAGAATATGGATTGTTTGGGCTCCACTTTGAGCCAATGTGTGGTGAGCCATTCACGCTTGGAATCCTTGGTTCGAAAGAAACAAGTTCCATCTTTTCATGCACACCCTCCACGGCATACACATGCTACCCACGGTCACCACCATCACACTTTGTATGCTCATGTGTACACTTGTACACATTGTGGACGTAAGGGACACCTTGCTAAATTTTACTATGATCGTATACATGTTTCTAATTTAGCAAATAATTTTGTTTGGGTTAGAGAAGGGACAAACCCCCATGGACCCAAAAAGATATGGGTACCAAAGACCACCCCTCTTGTTTATGATGTAGGTGTGGGCTCTCGCATGACGTGAGAGTATAGGTACCTTGGAGTGGATGCGTCCCGAGCTTCATGGAAATCATTTGGATGCATCACTTTCAAGGGACGTTTGGAGGGAGGACCACCTTGTTTTGGAGTCATGGAGAGTTGCCTCATAGGTTTTGGTACGATCTCTTACTCCTTATTTATTTTTGCATGCCTTTCATGTTCATTATTTATAGCATGCTTTGATGTTTATAGATTATTATGTTAATGTCATGATTATTAGACCCTTGACATGCATGTGTAGCCTTTTGAGACACCCATGTTTAATATGGACTATTATTTTTGTGTTCTCACCATTGTTTAGCTATCATGTTTATCTTAGCTCTAATAACATATGAATTTACATAATAATCATGTTTATGTTTTTCATATTTATTCATATCTTGTTTTTATGCTTCATGCGTTGATTACATGTTTAGATGTTAGTTTTCATTAAAACTTAGTATATACTTGTACATATAGTGGGCCACAAATAAATCTATATATGTTTGAGCTTGAATGCTTATTTGAACCCATTAGATGTGCTAGTATAGTCTAGTTTTGATGATCCATGCATTTTAAACTTGTATTCCCATTTTTGAATTTGTTTTAGGATTTCTTGTTTAACTTCATGTATATGTCCATTTTATCCAAATTATTGTTATACATATACATCCTTTGAGCCACGTGCCTTTCATGCATATACATTTGTGGACTCGTTATGTTTGGATATGTATGTATACTTTAGTTTGTATAAGACATACATATGCCTTGAAGATTAAATAGTTTTGATGATTTTCATGTTTTCATGTTTAAAAGAATTTTGAGTTTGAATGTCTATTTTCATGTTGATATGTTTCACATAACACTTGTTCACTCACCTTATTTAAATGTTTCTCATGATTATGTTTTCATGAGTATGATATGAGCTTTATGGACTTTGAGTGTTTTTAGTGATCATGTGATTTACATAGCTTCATGACAAATATTTTGTTTTATTCCTTGCTTGAAGGATTTCGTACTAGTTTACAAGTTTTTCCATTTAACTAGTTGCCGGATTCTTCGATATGATAGAGTTTTCAAACAAACTTTATTTTCTAAACCTATTTTTGAAAACCCCTACCTTCCAAGGGTGGTTGGATGGGAGACCATGCACATGTATGCTTTATAGTGAAAATCATTTTAAACTTGAGCATGAGTTGGGAGGATAGGATATGAGGTATACACTTGATATTATTGTTGTTTCAATTGGTATCATTGGATCTTTTCAATTGGTATCAATATTGACATTTTTGTATACTCATATATATTGTTTTTTTATTTTGGTATCATATGTTCTTAATGACAAATACTTATAATTGGTATCAAGATGTTTATTTGAATAATTTCAATTAGTATCAAGATTTTATTTGTTTTCTCAAAATTGGTATCAATGCCTTATTTACCTTCAAGTGGTATATATGTTTACTTTCATTTGGTATCTAAATGTACCACTATGACACATTTTTAATTGGTATCAAATTTGTTTTATTGAAAAAATTCAAAATTTTTTTAATAAGAAGTGTTAAAAATATTTTTGTATATGATTGCATATATGCAAGGAGAGCTTAACATCTCTTCTACATATAGATTCATGTTGAGTGTATCTTATATTAAGGAGCTTGACAACTCTTCTTTATGCGATACACGTGTGTAGGGGGAGCTTCACATCTCTTCTTATGCATTGCATATTTTGTGTTATGTGAATTAGGGCTTGTCATCCTTTCTTCATGTAATGGATGTATGTAGGGAAGTTAACTTAGCGTCTTCCTCTTCATGAATGTATATCGCATATATTCTTATTATTGATTTGTTTGATGTCACCCCTTTATTGATTCTTTGTTTCGAACAAAAAGGGAAAAGAATTTATTGTTTTGTTTTTTACTTGGACCCCTTTGTTGATGATTGACAAAAAGGGGGAGAAGTATTTGAGTTTATGCATGTTTTATATGCATGTTTTGTTTTATTTATTAGTTTGTCGTTTAATTGTTTAATTGGTATCAAGAGCATTTCATTGCTATTAAGAGCATGTTTTTATTGGTATCAAGAGCATTATGTTTTAGAAAAAGGATTTATGTTCATGCATCACAATAAACAATAAATATATGTGTTTCATACTTATTTATGAGCCTTCATTGCATATTTATTTGCTTATTTATTGCTATGCATGAGTTAAGGGGGAGCTTCTTTGAAGCTTAACTTTAATCCATGCATATATAACTCCATGAGTTTTGTCATCATCAAAAAGGGGGAGATTGTTGGCCCAGAGGCCTTCCACTCTAGTTTTGATGATGATTAACCATGTAGTTATGTTTACTAATAATCTTGTGATTTTAGTTTCAGATCATTTAGTAAGATATTAGTTAGTGATTGCTTCAACAAGAAGAGTTTGGAAGCTTTCACTTGGTGATTCCAGAGCCCGAGCATCAAGATCATACATAGCCTAGCCCGTGGATCACGGAGTTTTGGATCGGATCGACTTGAAGATGAAGATCGTCAAGAAGACTTAGGTATCCATAGTTTAGTATGTTTAGATCCATTTGTAAAGATAAGAATAGTTGATATGCTCAAGTGCACAATACACACACGTTTTATGGATTTTGGTTTTCATGAATAGTTTAGATCAAAACAAGTTTAAATGGTTTTTATGTATATTAGATGTGTTCAATATACATACATGCTTCATATCTTAAACTAACTTATTTTGATATGTCTATTCATGAGTTTTAAGAAAAATCAGTTTTCCTATTGAAAAATCCAAGTTTGGTAAAATACAGGTTTTGGTTTTTGGTAATATTTGCAAGACACAAAAATGGTTCAAAATGTTTGATATTTGTCTTGATATATTTATCACATGTTTGTATATCCATGTAATATGATAAAACTATTTTTATGGAATTTTAGAAGATTTATAGGATTTATTAGAATATTTTCTAACCCAGTTTTCTGACCCAAATTGCTGCCTGCCAGGCTCTGGCAGTCGACCGGGCCGGTCGACCGGGTTCCAGAGTCGACCGACCGGTCGGTCGACCGACGTGCAAAGACTTGTGCACGTTGGCTAGGCACAGGGCTCGGTCGACCGACCGGTCGACCGGCCAGAGAGCTTTGCTCTCTGTTTTTGGGCGGTCGACCGGTTTCCTCCAACGGTCATATTTATGACCGTTGGCGGTCGACCGGGCGGTCGACCGCCAGCCGTCACAGGCTGAAAAATCAGCCTAACGGCTAGTTTTATTTTGGGGTTATAAATACCCCATTGCTTTGAGTTTTTATTTAAGATTTTTAGAGCCAAAAATTCCCGATCTCAAAAGTTTTTGAATCAAATTGCTATTCTTTGTTTTGTTTTCAAGGGTTTTGAAAAAATCAAAGAAAACTAGGTTTTTGGATATTGTGTTGGATTTTCATTTCTATCATTTACAAGAGATTTCCCAAGTAGTTTTTCTTTGTTATTTGATTTCCAAAAACACCTTGATTTTTCACACTTGAGCTATATCTTCTATCCTATTCTATTAGGATCTTTGTTTTGTGGAAAAAGAGATTGTTTGTGGTTGAAAGATACCACCAAGTTGTAAACCCTTTCTTTGTGGGTGCTCCCTCTTTGGTAGAGGTTGAGATTGTTGGTTTGCTCCCTCTAGTGAGAGGTAGAGTTTGGTTTTTGTATCCCTCTTCGGTAGAGGTGATTTGTGGTTGTTTGGCTACGGGCCTATCCCTCTTCGGTAGAGGTGGATTGTGATTGCATTGCCTCGGTTGAGGTTGTATTGGTTGAGAGAGGAGTTCGGTACTCCCGGTTGTACAAATCCTCCTCGGTGGAGGTTCCCTCGGTGGGAGTCCTCGGTGGACAAGATAGTGGATTAGAAATCCTTCTCGGTGAAGGCGGGGACGTAGAGCTAGGGGCTCGAACCTCGGAACATATCCTTGTGTTTGCGTTTGATCCATTGACTCTAAACTCTCTCTCCCTTTATTTGTGTTGTGCATAGCATCATTCATTCATATCTTGTATGCTTGTGTTGTCCTTGCATTTGATTCATATTGCTTATCCTTGTATGCTTGGATTGTTTGTGTGTGCCTCACTTGTACTTAACCACGAGAGCTTCATATAGCACCTCAACTCTTATTCAGAGGAATCAAGAGGAGTTAGTCCAGAGCCCTTCACGGGGAATTCGGCTACACTCGTTGGTTGTACTAAAGTGTAGTTGCAAATTTATTTTAGCTTCCGCATTTAGTTTCTAGATTAGCCATATCACCTATTCACCCCCTCTAGGTGATTTCAGTATGTACCTCAACTCAAAAGGAATCTTATCTATGTTGGTGCTTTGAAAACGTTGGGTCTTGTGGTATCTATACAAGATGGTGTTCTCAAGATGACCAAAGGCTCAATGGTGGTTATGAAGAGCGTCCGCCGAAACAATCTCTACTACTTGAAGGGTAGTATAGTTACAGGACAGGTGGAGACTTCTATTTCTTTAGATGATGTTTCCATATAGGTCTGGCAGATGAGGCTCAGACACGGAGGAGAAAAGTCTTTGCAAGCTCCAACAAAAAAGGAATCATTGGAAGGTGCATCTACCTGCAACATGAAAACTAGTGAACATGGTGTTTTGAACAACAAGAAGAAGGTGAAATTTGGTACCACTACTCACTACTTTGAAAGTCTTCTTGATTGTGTTCACGTAAGTATTTGGGGACCTACTGAGACTGCATCGCTTGGAGGTCATATGTACTTTTGTCTCTTTTATTGATAATTTATCTAGGCATTGTTGGATATATCCATGAGATAAAGATTTGAAGCCGTAGGTATGTTGGTGAAGTGAAAAGATATGATGGAGAAGCAGATTGATAGGAAGATTAAGGAGCTACAAATTGGTAATGTTGAAAGCTACAAGAATCAATTCCTACGATTTGGCCAGAACACTGGTACTGGTACTCATTTCACAGATGTAATACATGGGTTGGCTAAGGAGATAAACCGTTCCTTGCTGGAGAAGGTTTAGTGTTTGTTGTCTAATGCACAATTAGACAAATCGTTTTGGGCTGAGGCGATTGTGTATGCTAGCCATCTCATAAATGGATTGTCATCGACTGCGATAAGAGGTAAAACTCCACTAGAAGTTTGGTCTGGGAAGGCTGCTCAAGGTCATGATTTGCTGTGGAAATTTGGAAGTCCAGCTACTTTAGTGCCAAAGATGGCAAGGTAAATTCGCGAGCAAAGAAGTTTGTGTTTTTGGGTGTCAAAAGAAATATGAAAGGCTATAGGTTATGGGACCTCGAAAATAAGAAGATCGTGTTGAGTTAGCATGTCACATTTGATGAGACTTCAATGTGGAAGTCTACCATCTCTCAGCAGGTGGAGAGAATGAAGACCAAGGATGTATCGCAGCGGGTTGAGGTTGATGCTACTCCATCATCTCCAGTTGATTCGGTATCAGTGAGGACTTCTCTGGATGTGACACCGGGTGGAGATCATGTAACCAGTTTTGATGCTGAACAGGTTGAAGACATTGATGAGAATGTCAAATTATTTGCAGCCATTGGAACCAAGGTAAAACCACAAAAGTGGGTGAAGAAGTATGAATCACAAGTTTGTGACCGCGATAAACTCAAGTTGAAGACCGTTGTTCTCCATGAATGGTAGTAAGGAGGTTCATATGACTTAGCCAGTTAGGTTCGTTGTTGAAGATTCAGTCACAAGTGCTTGAGCTTGATGGAGCTCATTTCAATGAACTACAGTTGGCTTGATCTCTTGGGTAAGGTACGTAGGCAGCCGTAAAGGCACAGCCATTTGGTGATGCAACCCGTATGAAGCTATTTGGTGTATTTGGATTCTCGAGAAGCTGATTGGACTTCACGTAAAGGTGAAGGGTTGGACTTCACGTAGAGGTGAAGTGTTGTGATCTCGATGAACATTTAATTTTCTGGTGTGAAAATAGTTGAGCTTGCATAAGGGGTGTGCATCTAGTTTGCTGAAGCCGATGACGGTGTATAGTGTGCTCTACTCAAATTTGGTTAGACCATCTTGAAGACATATGGACTGGAAAGAGCCAGTCAGTTGGAGAGTCAGTGTTGGCTCATGATGGGTTGTTCTTGAGGTCATTTGGAATGAGTTTCATGCAGTTGCTGAGTTGTAAACACATTCATTGGTCGGCTTATATGGTATTTCTCTTTAGGTGGAGTGATGGAAAGACATGTATGGTACATTCCGTTTGGATAGCTGAGCTGAAGTTGAAAACTTATAATTGATATTGGAGTTTGGTGAGAGTTGCAGGTGGCAACGACAAACTCAATTGGATCAGGTGAGATCAGTGAAAATCAATTGTATACGTGCTGGCGATTCATTTGAAAGAACATGTTTCGTATGTTGGCCAAGTCGAGATCGTGTGTCGATTTCGTTCAGAGCGCTCAAGCAGAGATCGTGTGTCGATTTCGCCAGATGTTCGTTGGAGTTCGGCTCAGATTTGAAAAATGTTCACCGAGGTGGAGAATTGTATGGAGAGAAGAGATAGAGGAGATAAAAGGAATCGAAAGAGTTTTTTAAACTCATCCGAACGATAGCGTAGAGAATTGAAGTCAAAAGGAGCAAAAACAAGAACTTGTTGCAGGTCAAGACAGAACCCGGTCGACCGCCCGGTTGACCGGTGTGCACGATGTGCATAGACATGGCCCGGTCGACCGCTCGGTCGACCGTGGCAAAGGAACGGTCGACCGCAGCGGTCGACCGACTGAAAGGCACAACTCTCGGTTGGTCCCGGTCGACCGGGCCGGTCGACCGAGGACAAGGGTCGGTCGACGGGCCGGTTGATCGATAAACGCGTTCTGTTCTCCTTTCAGGATTCAGACTCCTTTTTCTGTTTTGAAGTCGAATCCAATCAGGGTTTCCTAAATCCCTGGGACTCTCTGACTATATATATGGGTTAGAGCTCTCATGAATTGTATCCCACTGAAAATCTCCCTTGGAAGTTCCTTGAAGCAAGGAACAAGTTGTAATTGATTGTTGAATCAATAAAATCTCTCCCCCCTTGCCCCGAGGACGTAGGCAAATTGCCGAACCTTGTTAAATATTGTGTTGGCTTACTTTCTCTCTTGTTTCTCTATTCTTGTCATATGAGTACTTCTCCACCGCGTCTATCTCTATTGGTGGATTCCTCGCTGGTTGTTACCTCGCGCACAACAAATATATAACTCTTATATCAAACAGTACATTGGTATTTATGATGGCAGTGTAAGGCCAAATATTGGTCTAACAAATATAACACCTTAAAAATCAGTATCCCCTTGATACCAACACACCAATTTATTTTATACATTCATAGTGTATATTATTAAGCTAATCTAAAATATTTATTTTATATAAGTAATAATTATTTTTAAATTGTTAGTATTTATTATTAATAAATTTTTCCTTTGTCCACAGAGAAATAGAAATTTATAAATTTCTATTATGTGACTTCCTGGAATGTGCAGACTTAAAATAGAAATTTAGAAGTTTTTGTGAGTTATCAAAAATATATGGGCTATTTCACACACATTTTTGTTTTATCTTTAACATTGATTTCTTTACAAATTCTCATGAGTAATAGTTCTGTGTTTTGTCCATCAAGTTTTTGCAATATAAATTACAGATTTAATAGTGTAAACAAAAGTCAATACGTAAAATAGTAACAAAAATATGAGATGATATATCTAAATGCTACCCATCTTCTATGGTTTATACAACTAGTTTCCTGACATGTGCAAAATAAAAATGTATTACCTTTTTTATGATGTGTAAGAAATATCTGAGCTATTTCACACACCTTTTGTTTTATATTAAATTTCGTTACAAATTCTCATAAACAATTAATAATCGCATATTTTGTGCATCAAGCTAGCTTTTGTATTAATTTAAAAGTCAATAAAAAGAGAAAGATAATAAAAAAAAAAATGACATGATACATCAAAATGCTCCGCGGCTAGATATAACAACAACAACAACAACAACGACAACAACAACATAATAGAGAGAAGTGCAGAAAGTTAGAATGTCCCCTACATGTTCACACTCATACACATAAAATACAAAGCAAATGTGAATATTATACATGCATGAAATAAAAGTCTAATCCAAAAATGATTACTACAAATCCTGGAATATTAAGGTACAAATACAAATGTCAACAAGTGGACTTAACTACACACTGCATTCCCATCTCTGGAGTACTTCCCCAGTTCCCTATGATAATAAATTAAAGTACAATACAATGCTCGACGACTTGAAGATAAAACACTTTATGTAAACCGTGTCTTTATAGTGAGCTGTGTGCTTCACAAGAGGTTCTTCATTTCACAATAAAAACCACCAGAAATGATACTTGTGCTGATTGCTCTATTTTTCTTCTCCAAGTTATGATATCATAATTTACGCAATATGATCTGAGCACCATGCTGGGCCGAAGCGTTATGACAGTGTGAGGAGCGTGAATGTAAGAAGGTGAAAGCTCGAACTCAAAATGTTGCAGAATCATGCTCAAGCACATCTTAGCTTCAAGCATCGCGAAGTTCTGCCCTATACAGATTCGAGGACCCCAACCAAAGGGAAAGAAGGCCACCTGATCCTTTGATGCCTTCGATACCCCTCCTGCAAACCTCTCTGGGTTGAATTCGTGGGCATCTTCGCCCCAGAATTCTGGATCATGGTGAATGAACATTATAGGCAGGACCAGTAAAACGCCTTCTGGGTACGTGATCCCTTTTAGTTTCACCGGTTTGCAAGTTATCCGGCTGGTAGAAACAGCAGGTGGGTACAACCTCAGAACCTCATTCAAAATCATGGTCACCTGCCACATGCATTTAACAGATTTTAGGGGGGCAATTGGAGATCAGAATAAGAAAATTCTTGAAAAGCAATGAACTTCTGAACTATATTTTTGGCAATAAATCGGTGGGAAGACACTGGCGCTTCATTAAAAAGCTTTTAACGAAACAAAAGAGACTAAAAAAATAAAATAAATAAGAACAGAAAGAAACAAAGTAAGATATCCCCCAGGCTCTGGACACCAGCAGTCACTCTTTGTCCTCATCAGAAGATGACTCCTTGGCCCAGCCACAGGTGTTTGGTATCCCTTGATGACCTGCACCTCCAGAAGCACGCGGCATGTCGTCCACAATGGCCATTGATCTATTCTGCTGATCCAGAGGGAGCAGACTTGTCCAAGAAGAAAATTCAACTTGTATAAGAGAGATCATTTGTGCAACAGACCAAGACTTGTTAGCAAAAATTTTAGCATTCCTTTCTTTCCTAATGTCCCAACATGTAAGTAATACCAACATATCCTAGAGTAATCTATCCCTCTCCGGTATTCTCCCCTTTCGCCATTCGCCATTCTGTCCATAAGGATGAGATAGACCGCGGGTGGCCGGTAATTCTAAATGTTTTCTTGATCACATACCACTCTTCCATAGAGATGGGGCAATGAAGCAAAAGGTGGTCTACCAACTCTTGCGTAGCCGAGCACGACACATTCCAACGGACCCTATCACTTACGCTTGCCGAGATTATCTCTAGTGAGGATTGCGTTCTTGATGGAGAGCCACACAAAGGCCTTGATTTTAATCAGAGCTTTCACTTTCCAAATATACTTTCCCCCTAGTCTACGACCTCCATCATTGAGGCGATCGTAGAAAGATTCGACGTTGAAATGACAGTCAGGCTGAAGGGCCAGACTGGTTCATCGTGACACACACTAACTGAAGCCACAAAGTTTAAGACTTGCAACAACTCGATCTTCTGCTCTCACAAGGCCGCCGAGAGGACACATCTAAAGAAGAGATTCCAGCACGATCTTCCCCAGTGGTCAGCCACCGACCCATCCTGCTTTCCGGCGCGGGAGAAGAGCAGTGGGAATCAACGTTGAAGAGAAATATGACCACACTAGGAATCATTCCAGAAACTAATCTCTTTTACACTTCCCAGAAAGAAGGAGATGGGCGTAGAAGAAGGGTTCCTTAACTGCTAGGTTCCTGCCTAGAATTCGAATGCTGCACCCATGTGTCCGTTAGAGGCACTCCAGGGCCGAGCTAAGTGTCGATATCTGTCCCATAGGATGACAGCCCATTAGGAATCCGGGAAATTAACATTCTCCACCACCACTTACTCATGAGAGCCCTATTCATGGTACATATGTTGAGCACACCCAATGCTCCCTCCCTCTTGGCCCTAAAAACCTTTACCTAAATGACCAGGTGATACCTACCTTTGTTCGCATTAGGCCCTCTCCAAAGGGAATTACGTCTGATCTTGTCAATCGGATGCTCCACCCAAACCAGTAGATGAAAGAAAGGTAATACAGGGGTGGATGATAAGACTGCCTTAAGAAGGATTATCCTTCCTCCCAACAAAAACAACTTACCTTCCCGTCTAACTTCTTTTGTACCCGCTCAATTATGGGCACCCAATCTCGCTCACTGAGGACGCAGTAGGGAGAGAGGAGATAAAGGAGAAAGAGGAGATAACGCAGAGATCGGAAGTCAAAGGGAGTGAGAACGGCATTGAAGCATGCCTGGACAGGGCCCGGTCGACCGCCCGGTCGACCGGTGGACAGAGCCCGGTCGACCGGCGTGCACGGCGTGCACAGACATGGCACGGTCGACTGCCCGTCGACCGTGACAAAGGAACGGTCGACGAGCGGTCGACCGACTGACATGAGCCTGCTCTCGGTTGGTCCTGGTCGACCAGGCCAGTCGCTCGAGGACAAGGGTAGGTCGACCGGTCGGCTGACAGACGCGTTTTGTTCTCCTTTCTGGATTCAGACTCCTTTTCTGTTTTGGGGTCGAATCCAATCAGGGTTCCCTAAATTTCTGGGACTCTCTGGCTATAAATAAGGGCTAGAGCCCTCATGTATTGTATCCCTGAAATCCTGAAAGTATCCCTCTGGTACTCACTTGTATTGATTGTTAAATTAATAAAATCTCTCTCCCTTGTCCCGAGGACGTATGCAAATTGTCGAACCTCATTAAATATTGTGTTGGTTTGCTTTCTCTGTTGTTTCTTTGTTCTTGTCGTGTGGGTACATGTCCGGCTGCATCTATCTCTATTGGTGGATTCCTCATAGGTTGTTGCCCTGCGCACAATAAGTGGTATCAGAGCATCCCAGTTTCGTCGTTAGATCGTGTGTTGATTCTAAGGGCATCAGTTGCTGTCTGGTGGAAATCGTGTGTCGATCCCGGAGCAGTGTTGGGACTGTTTGTGGGATCATGTGTCGATCTCAAAACAGCGTGTGGATTGCTCGAGAAATCAATTCGGAGGAGTAGATCATTTCGAACTCTTCAAGGGTTTTTCGCGTGGAGGTAAAGATCCTATCTTTATCTAGTTTGCTTTATCTAACTTTATTTGCTTTCACATTACTTTGAGGAATCAGTTGAGAAAATGACTAGAAATAGTACATCTTCGGTGAAATCCGTGAATCCACATCCGTTGAGAATTGATGTGGTGAAGTTCGACGGCAAGAACAACTTCGGTATGTGGAGGTGTAGGGTGATGGTTGCATTGACGACATCAAATCTCAAAGATACTTTACGGTTGGAGAAGAAGCATGATTCTACTACTGAAGAAGATTGTGACAAGAAGAACCGAACGGCGTGTGATTTGATCAGGTCTTATTTGACACAAGACATCAAGTACCATGTGTTGCATGAAACATCTGTGAGAAAGCCGCGGGAGATCTTGAAGAAGTATCTGACGAAAAGCATTGTGGTTGCAGTTGAAGAGTAAGCTTTATCGTTTCCAGATGAAGAGAGGATGCTCCATTAATGAACACATGAATAGCTACACAAAGCTTCTTACAGACCTGGTTAATGTGGATGTGGAGATCGATGAAGAAGATAAGGCAATAATTCTATTAAATTCTCTTCCTGAAGAAAAGTATGAGACCTTTACTCTTACACTGATTAATGAAAGAAAATCCCTTAACTACAATGAGGTGTCTGCTGCTCTTATGAATTATGAAGTAAGGAGGCAAGACAAATTGTCTTATTCAAGGGGCACAACAACAGAGGCGTTGGCGGTAAGAGACAGAAGTTCTAATCAGAAGGGCAGATGTGATCAGGAAAGATCGAAGTCCAGATCAGGTTTCAGAGATCTGAAGAGAAACTAGTGCGCCTTATGCAAGGAGGTAGGGCAGTGGAAGGTTGACTGTCCGAAGGCCAAAGATAAAAAAGAGTTAATGACCGAGGCAAATCTCACACAGGTGGTCAGTACTCATTCTAGTACTTCACAGTTGAATGGATCAGACTCAGACTCATCGGTATTTTTTTCTCTGTTACTACTCTTACTGTTGGTTTCTTAGATAATTCTGAGTGGATCTTAGATACAGGAGCTACCTATCATGTGTGCCCGAATAGGGACTGGTTTTCTAACTTTGAGAAGTTAGATAGATGCTTCACAGTCACAGGTGATGATCATCCGTGTATTATGGAAGGGATAGGTATAGTCTGTATCAAGCTGTTTGATGGGATAGTATAAGAATTGAAGGAAGTGAGGTATGTACCTCAACTCAAAAGAAATCTTATCTCTGTTGATACTTTAGAAACATTTGTCTTGTGGTATCTATACGAGATAGTGTTCTCAAGATGACCAAAATCTCAATGTTGGTTATGAAGGCGTTCGTTAGAACAATCTCTATTACTTGAAGGATAGTACAGTTACATGGCAGGTGGAGACTTCTATTTCTTTAGATGATGTTTGCACACAGGTATAGCAGATGAGGGTCAGACATGAAGGTGAAAAGTCTTTGCAAGCTTTAGCAAAGAAGGGATCATTGGAAGGTGCATCTACCTGCAACTTGAAATTGGGTGAACACGACACTCTGGACAAGAAGGTGAAATTCAGCCCCACTACTCACCACTCTAAAGGTCTTCTTGATTGTGTTCACATAAGTATTTGGGGACCTGTTAAGAATGCATCGCTTGGAGGTCATAGGTACTTTGTCTCTTTTATTAATAATTTATCTAGGCATTGTTAGATATATCCCATGAGACAAAGGTGTAAAGTCCTAAATATGTTGGTGAAGTGGAAGGATATGATGGAGAAGCAGACTGATAGGAAGATCAAGGAGTTAAAAATTGGTAATGTTGAAAGATACAAGAACCAATTTTTACAATTTGGCCAGAATACTGGTATTGGTGCTCACTTCACAGATGGAATACAGGAGTTGGCTAAGAAGATAAACCGTTCCTTACTAGAGAATGCTCAGTGTTTATTGTCTAATGCACGATTAAACAAATCATTTTGGGCTGAGATGATTGTGTATGCTAGCCATCTCATAAATGGATTGTCATCGACTGCGATAGAAGGTAAAACTCCACTAGAAGTTTGGTTTGAAAAAGCTGCTTAACATCATGGTTTGCTGCGAGAATTTGGAAGTCCGGTCTACTTTAGTGTCAAAGATGGCAAGGTGAATCCGCGAGCAAAGAAGTTTGTATTTTTGAGTTCCAAAGAATATGAAAGGGACCCTGAAAATAAGAAGATTGTGTTGAGTCAGCATGCCACATTGATGAGACTTCAGTGTTGAAGTCTACCGTCTCTCAGCAGGTGGAGAGGACGAAGATCAAGAAAGTATCACAACGGGTAGAGGTTGATGCTACTTCACCATCTCCAATTGGTTCGGTATCAGTGAAGACTTCACCGGATGTGACATCGGGTGGAGAACATGTAACCAGTTTTTGATACTGAACAGGTTGAAGACATTGATGAGAATATCAAATTATTTGCAGTAATTAGAACTAAGATAAAAACACGAAAGTAGGTAAAGAAGCATGAATCTCAAGTTCGTGACCATGACAAACTCAAGTTGAAGGTCGTTCTCTATGATGGTAGTGAGGAGATTCATATGACTCAGTCAGTTCGGTTCGCTGCTAAACATTCAGTCACAGGTGCTTGAGCTTGATGGAGCTCATTTAAATGAATTACTGTTAGCTTGATCTCTTGGCAAGGTACGTAAGCAGCCGTAAAGACACAACTATTTGGTGATGCAACCCGTATGAAGCTATTTGAGTTCTAGAGAAGCTGATTAGGACTTCACGTAGAGGTGAAGAGTTGGACTTAACGTAGAGGTGAAGAGTTGTGATCTCGATGAACAGTTGATCTACTGGTGAGAAGATGGTTAAGCTTGCATAAGGGGGTGTGCATCCAGTTTGTTGAAGCCGATGATGGGGTTTGGTGTGCTCTACTCAGATTTGGTTGGACCTTCTTGAAGACATGATGGACTGGAGAGAGCCAGTCAGTTGGAGAGTCAATGTTGGCTCATGATGGATTCTTCTTGAGGTCAATTGGAATGGAGTTCCATGAAGTTGCTGAGTTAGAGACACGTTCGTTGGTCGGCTCATTTGGTGTTTCTCTTCCGGTGAAGTGATAGGAAGACATGTATGGTGCATTCCATTTGGATAGCCGAGCTAAAGTTGGAAGCTTACAATTGATATTAGAGTTTGGCGAGAGTTGCAGGTGGCAACGACAAACTCAATTTGGATCTGGTGAGATCAGTGAAATTAATTGTACGTGTGCTGGCGATTCGTTTGAAGGTACATGTTTCGTCTGTTGTCCAAGTCGAGATCGTGTGTTGATTTCGTTCGGAGCGCTCAAGCCAAGATCGTGTATCAATTTCGCCAGATGTTCGTTGGAGTTTGACTCAGATTTGAAAAATCTTCACCGAGGTGGAGAATTGTAGGGAGAGAGGAGATAAAGGAGATAGCACAGAGATCAGAAGTCAAAGGGAGCGAGAATGACATTGAAGCAGGCCTGGACAGGGCCCGGTCGACTGGTGGACAGAGCCTAGTCGATCGCCCGGTCGACCGGCTTGCACGACATGCACAGACATGGCCCGATCGACCGTGGCAAAGGAACGGTCGACCGAGCGGTCGACCGACTGACATGAGCCAGTCTCGGTTGGTCCCGGTCGAGCGGGCCGATCGACCGAGGACACATCTTGTTCTCCTTTCTGGATTCGGACTCCTTTTCTATTTTGGGGTCGAATCCAATAAGGGTTTCCTAAATTCCTGGGACTCTCTGGCTATAAGTAAGGGCTAGAGCCCTCATGTATTGTATCCTTGAAATCCTGAAAGTATCCCTTTGGTACCCACTTGTATTGATTGTTGAATCAATAAAATCTCTCTCTCCCTTTCCCCGAGGACGTATGCAAATTGCCGAACCTCGTTAAATATTGTGTTGGCTTGCTTTCTCTGTTGTTTCTCTGTTCTTATCGTGTGGGTACATCTCGGCTACATCTATCTCTATTGGTGGATTCCTCATTGGTTGTTACCCCGCGCGCAACAGACGCCACACCCTAGGGGGAGACCTGGTATTTCAAAGGTAAATACTTCACTGGGAATTTGAAAATGGAGGCTATAAGAAAAGCCAAAGGGGTCCTACCTCCCAAAAAGGTAAGTGAACTCTTATGAAAAGTAACCTTAAGTCTCGACCAGAGTACAGGGAGAAAAGGATCCATTCAAGGACAGCTGCCTACCTTACATCGCATCTAACGAAAAGCAACGCGTCATTAGAATACCAAAGATTAAACAATGGCTTACACCTAGCCCCCAATAACATTCCTTCGAGAAGACTGTTATCGCTCATGTGTTCAGTTTCCGTTAAGGCCGTCTGTAACAAGGACAAATATGAGCGGAGACAACAGATCTCCCTGCCAAAGACTTCTTCTACATATAATCTTTCTGCCTGATGTCCCATTGGTAAGAACCTTTAACCTTGGCTGAGACGAGTCAAGACCTTATCCATTCAATCTACACTCAACCAAAACCCCCCATGGATAGGGTTTCGATAAGGCATTGTCGTTCCACACTATCATAAGCCTTTTTCAAAGTCCAGTTTTAGCATAAATGCATCGATACTCTTCTGATGACAAAACTGTGTAGCCACTTGCGCAACGGCAACCCCATCCAGGATGCATCTATCTACAATGAAACGTGATTGATACTCACCAATGAGCGAAGGAAAAACCATCCTTAGGCTATTTGCCAATGCCTTCGAAATAATTTTAAAAGATCCATGCAAAAGGCATATAGGCCTAAAATCTCCCACACAGTCTGCATCCTCCGACTTCAGAATGAGAACTTGGAATAGTTAATTTTATCCAGTCTGGAGATCCCAGCCTGAAACTCAACTATAAAGGTCATGAAGTCCTGTTGTATGACATCCCAAAAATTCTTATAAAAGAGGATCGGGAACCCATTCGGGCCCGGAGCCTTATTCACACCCAACTGTGATATCGGGGTGATGACCTCCTCTTTAGTGAAGGGTTCCTCCAAGCCTTGGAAGTCAATCACTGTCTGCTAAGCGAGGGCGTAAAGTCGGGAGTAGACTCCCACCTTTACGCATTAGTCAAACCAAACAAACTCCAAAAGGAATTGTCGATATGGTTCCTAATGTCCACTTCGTCTGGAAGGATATCTGAATCAGTAAGGATAATAGAGATAGTATTCCTTTTATGTCTCATAACAATCATCCTGTGAAAGGTGGTCATGTTAAGATCTCCCTCCTTTAACCATGGACCTCTGTCTCTTCCCTCTTATAGATCTTTGTTATGTCCAATCTGGCCTTACGCAGAGCGTCCAGATCTCCTGGTTCAACATGCCACACTCTTCCTTCTTCTCTAGGCCGTCAATTTCAGTTAAGTGGGCCTTGGACCAAGAGATAATACCAAAGTTGTTCTTTTTCCCGTCTCGCTAATCTCTTTCGAAGTCTTCAATGCTTCTCTACAAAGAGCCCAATGGCATCATTTTTGTTGGAAGGGTAGCTCCAAGACTCCAGGATAGCATCCCTCAGAGCTCCATCCTCCAACTAAACCTTTTCAAATCTAAACATTATAGTATGCTTCTCCCTGGGAGCTTCAGGTACCACACATAACGGCACATGGTCCAACGTTGGCCTCTGAAAAAAGGTCAAAAAAGCCTCAGGGAAAGTGGCGTCCCAATATGTTGCACCCTATCCAACTTAGAAAGATATGGGTTGTCCCGAAGGATCGACCAGGTGAAGGCTCTATCTCTAACCGTAAGTCGACCAATCCTAGATCAAACAGAAGTTGCTGAAAGCAATTCTACCTCTCCCGTTCCCATCTCCCCCTTGCGCTCATGTCTGGAATGAATAATATCAAAATCCCTACCCAGGACCCAAGGTAAGTCGTATCTAATTTGAATGTCCCCCAATTCCGAGAAGAAGCATGGTCTACGATTTCTCTTGCTGGGGCCATAGATGGCAGTTACAAACTGCTGCCAGTTGTATTCAAATGGCGTGTAAGTAACACTGAAGAAGTGAATCTGCCTTGCCAATCATCGTCAATACGGAAGACATCATGGTTAACACAAATAAGGATATCGCCAGAGGCTCCCCTAGACTTCTTAACTCGCCGTTCTGTGATCTTACATGATACCAAGTCAGACAAGAGTCTAGAAGAAGGATCTTCAAGTTTGGACTCAAGAAGGCAAAACTATCGATGCCCAACACTTGTGGATAACTTCCTTCACTATTCTCCTTTTGGCCGGTGCCCCCAGGCCACGGGCATTCAAAAATAATGTATTCATAAAGAAACCATTTGAAGATAAAAGTAGGAAAGAGCCAATTAAAATGGTCTCCCTGTTGTGACAGAATTGATATACTCTAATACCAATTGTTGCGTGCATAACCCGGGATACCATACTTACTATGATATTAATAGTTGGGAGATACGGAGATCCCCACCCACGACCTCAAGTACGCCATGAGATCGATTATCTCGAGCACACAAGATGAATATTAAAATATATAAGAAGAAAAACACACAATTTAACGTGGTTCGGAGAGCTTTATTAATAAACTTGATACAAAGAGATCTAACATTCCTCTTCAAGACAGAAGAGTATTCACTTTCCCCTTGAATTTATGCCTAGATTACAAGAGTATATCTTCTCTTTATGCACATTCACCTTGCTCCTCTCTTTCTTGACTTTTTAGGGCCTTCTTGGCTTTTTAGGGCCTAACATCGTTTTCTCTGCTCTAATTTACAATGCTAGGTAACAACCTTTATTTATAGGATTTTACAATACAAATTCTATTTGGACTATGAGATGATTTTGGTCATTGAATACTTGAAGAATCTTGATCAATCCTATTAGGAGTTGATCTCCTTGATCTAGAAGAATTCTAGAGCTTTTAATCTTTAGAAACAAATCTTCATTGACTAGGAATTGAATCCTATTCATACTCCTCCTGAAAGAAAATTGGCAATCGCCTGAAAAGAAAACTACTTCGCCTTGATTTGCATCTTCTGCTTCAAGTCATCGTTTTCTCTAACTTATTTGATTTTCTTGGATCATTATCTCCTCTTGAAAAATAAGGCAAAATCCTAACAATCTCCACCTTGACTTGCTTTTCAAGCATTTAACAAAACAACTTGAGATTTTGGATTACTACCTTAATTCTTCCTTTGGTTTTAACCATGTCGTGAAGCCTTTAACCTTGCCCCTCTTCCCAGGGCCTTTGGCGGATTCACTGCCATGCCTTGGGCCATCTCGGGTCTTACCCGAATGCACCCTCTCTTTAGTCGTCCTGCAACACTTAGACCCGTTGCAATTTTCCTTAAAGCTCCACCTCGAAGTGAGCTCCCTTCAAGTTTTTCATTGAAACTCCTTAACCTAATTTCTTTCCCTTAGCTTGCATTGTATCACCGCCGCCACCAGCAAATTCTGCTTTGTGACGCCTTCCCGGCCATGGGGCCCTCACCGGTCTTGAAGCAATCCGCCTCTAATCTGTCATGGTCTTATCAACTTTACACGAACATTGTCAA
This sequence comes from Agave tequilana, assembly GCA_038442645.1. Taxonomy (NCBI): domain Eukaryota; kingdom Viridiplantae; phylum Streptophyta; class Magnoliopsida; order Asparagales; family Asparagaceae; genus Agave; species Agave tequilana. The sequence goes on along the minus strand of JAVJIF010011846.1, from coordinate 2,452 downwards.
GGACTTGTCGTGCCATGGTCTTCCACCGATCACTTAGTGATGGTCCACCTTCCATCGATGTTTTAACTTTGAGACTTACCGTCTTCACATAACTGCTACACTCTTACCGGGCCTGCCCACCACACACTGCCATGGTCTTCCTTCCATCAACCATGGCTACCATCCACCACTGCATTGATGTTTGCTAGATATATTGCTCTGCTATTGATGATCTTTAAACCTAATAGATCCATCAATGCCCGCAATAATCTCACCATGTCATGACTAGCCTGTCGTAACTTTGACATTGATCTCCGTCGATTCCTTTAACTGATTTATACAGAACCTGCATCAGATATTGGAATCTCCTTGATCTGCACCCACCAGTGCATCTAGAACATTGAAAAATATAGGGTTCGACACCTTAATCGTCTGGATTCGACTACGATTGCACAATCTACCTTCCGATCAATCTCGTCTGTTGATCGTCTTCATCACCCTCCGCTGTTTTTTCTTTGACTTGCTGCCACAACGAGCCTCAATGGGATGCCTTGTGCGATGCCTTCGTGAGCTCGTCGAGCTCGTCTTGCCATCTGCCATTGGCGATGATCCGATCATCACCTCCGCGTCTACCGTGTTTAGATCTGAGTATCATTGAGCTTGACGACTCCACCTTGATCAATATACTCCAAAAGTCATTGATCTTTACCTTAGAATAAATCTGAACTTTCTTATTGTCTTCTTTATATTGATGCCTCAGCCGAACTCCGTCGACTTGACATTTTCTTCTTTATCTAGAGCACTTGAGTCTTAAACGAACACCATCAGCTATACCATTTGTTGTGACAGAATTGATATACTCTGATACCAATTTTGCGCGCATAACCCGGGATATCATACTTACTATGATACCAATAATTGGGAGATACGGAGATCCCCACCGACGACCTCAAGCACGCCATGAGATTGATTATCTCGAGCACACAAGATGAATATTAAAAGATATAAGAAGAACACACAATTTAACGTAGTTCGGCCCAAACTTGGCCTACGTCCACGGGGAGAGAACTTGAGAGAGTTTTATTAATAAACTTGATACAAAGAGATCTAACATTCCTCTTGATAACACAAGAGTATTCACCTTCCCCTTAAATCTATGCCTAGATTATAAGAGTATACCTTCTCTCTATGCAACTTCACCTTACTCCTCTCTTTCTTGATTTTTTAGAGCCTTACATTGTTTCCTCTGCTCCAATTTACAATACTGGGTAACAACCTTTATTTTAAGATTTTACAATACAAATCCTATTTGGATTATGAGATGATCTCAGCCATTAGATGCTTGAAGAATCTTGATCAATCCTCTTAGGAGTTGATCTTGATATAGAAGGATTTTAAACCTTTCAATCTTTAGAAACAAATCTTCATTGAATAGGAATTGAATGCTATTCATACTCCTCCTGAAAAAGAAACTGGCAATTGCCTGAGCCATCGTCTTCTCCAACTCAAATGGATTTTCTTGGACCATCATATCCTCTTGAAAAATAAGACAAAATCCTAACAATTTTAGGGCCTTACATTATTTCTCTGCTCCAATTTACAATGCTGGGTAACAACCTTTATTTATAGGATTTTACAATATAAATCCTATTTGGACTATGAGATGATCTTGGCCATTGGATGCTGGAAGAATCTTGATCAATCATATTAGGAGTTGATCTCCTTGATTTAGAAGGATTCTAAACCTTTTAATCTTTAAAAAAAATCTTCATTGAATAGGAATTAAATTCTATTCATACTCCTCCTGAAAAGAAAACTAGCAATCACCTGAAAAGAAAACTGCTTTACCTTGATTTGCTTCTTCTACTTCATGTCATCGTCTTCACCAACTCAAATTGGATTTTCTTGGACCATCATCTCCTCTTGGAAAACAAGACAAAATCCTAACACTCCTTACCTCCACCATCCCCTTGCCGACATAAATCCTAGAGCTTTCTAGATTTCTAAGGAAAGCCAGGTTCTCAGGGATCTCACTCTCTGATTCCCTCAAATTAATACCAGAATACTTAGCAATATTAATCAAGGAAAAATTAGGAAGTGCATAAAAACAGAGACCGGGAAAGGATGAATACCTGTCGTCATTTTACCTGCTTTCCTTGTGGTATCCTAGGTCACAACTTCCCCGTGCATAAGGTTTTCCTCCTCTTTTTTCGGACAGCTTCACACTAAGCCTCCGCGGGTGGGTGACAGGGACTTCACTCTCCCTGGCCCTCCCTTGCTAGGTCTCCAACACCCTGTTGGAATCTGAGTGGCTATTCTCCGATCAGATAACCTCTTCGTATTCCTCATTGAGCAGCTTATCAAAATCGGTCTCTCCTTCTTGTGCAAGGAGTTATTACTCTGCGTGTCATTTCCGATATCATCACCCGACAAAGTCGCGACAATTCCCGCGAGGGTGACCATAATCAGAGTG
>JAVJIF010011845.1:0-126909 GCA_038442645.1 Agave tequilana | reverse complement strand
GCTTGTCTGTAGCTAAGGGTACCAAGTTACAACTGAGCACATCAGCACATCTGCAAACAGATAGACAATCAGAAAGAACCATTCAGACTTGGGGGATACGCTGAGCGCATGCATAATAAACTTTGGAGAAAATTGGGTAAACATCTACCTTTAGTAGAATTGCCTACAACAACAGTTATCAATCTACTATTGGCATGCCCCCGTTTGAAGCATTATATGGTCGAAGATGTAGATCCCCAATCTGTTAGGAGAAATTGGTGATAGGAAGATTTAGGGTCAAGCAATCAGAAGACTATAGAGAAAATTGAGATAATCAAGAAAACGTTGAAAGCAGCTCAAAGTAGACTAAAGGCCTGTGCTGATCATGTCACAGTCCCTTGAAATTTTCAGTCAGAAGTAGAATTTTTCTAAAAGTATCCCTAATTAAAGGAGTACTTCACATCAATAGAAAGAGCAAATTAGATCACGATTTGTTGGACATTTTGAAATCCTAGAAAGAGTGGGGCCGCTAGCATATCGTCTCGCCTTAACTCCGGAATTAGAGAAGATTCACATGTATTTCATGTATCTCAATTAAAAAAATACATTCAGATCCAATCGTGTGATACCTCATCAACCTCTTCAAATTCGAGAAGACTTGTCTTGTGTAGAAAATAATACAAATCCTAGATCATAAGGAGAAGAAACTAAGAAACAAATCATTTCCTTTAGTGAAGGTACTGTGAAGAAGTCAGCAGGTCGAAGAGATCATTTGTGAACCAGAAGAAGAGATGAAGAATTCCTACCCATACTTGTTTCAAGATACGCCGATTTTCGAGGATGAAACTTCCTTAAGGAGGTAGAACTGCAACACTCATTATTTTTAATCTTGCTTATACATATAATTACTCGATTAACAGATAATTAGAATAATAATCATAAATAATTTAATTAAGAGTGATGATTTAATGAGACTAGTTCACTAGTACACAAATACAAGGAGATGTGCATATATGTAGATATATTTGAATGCATATATTTATAATATTTGAATGAATACATTTGTTTATGAATAGGATAATTTAGTTATGATACATATGCATATATAAGTATATGTATATAAAATAAGTATGTGTGTGTATCTATGTATGTATGTGAACTTGTATATTAGATCAATAAATAAAAGTATACAAGTATATGAGTATGAATACCTGGATATTTGGCATATACTAGTATAAGGTATATCCGATTTGAAAACTGAAAATAAATAAAATAGATATTAATTTTAAAACCATAAGATAGTGGAAGATGATCTAATCAAGAGAAGGAGGCTAGGATTAAATAGGAGTTAGTGTTAATGAGGGGTGGAGGGTTTGAAAATAGAGAGTTGTGTAAAGTGAGGGGCTAGAGGAGACAAAGACTTAAGTTGTATAAATAGAAAAATTAGGGAAAAGGAAAATGAAAGCTCTCAAATCCCCCATTTTTTCTCTCCCTCACGATGCTCTCTGATCTCCTCTCCATCACTCTGATCCTCTCCTCCTCTTATTTATTTTCTTTTAATCTCCCTTACTCTCTATCCCTTCCTTCCTTCTCTGGTTCGGAAGAGCAGAGTAGCAACAGTGCCCGCGGCAACTGCGAGGGCGCACGGGAGGACGGGTCCAAGCAACGGAAGCGCGGGTTAAGATGACGTCGCGCGAGAGTCCAGCGAATGGGGGTGAAGGTTACGGGAATTATAGTAAATTTTAGAAAAAATAATAATCAAGGTAATGATCTTAGTTAGAAGATCATTAGTTAGGATTCTAATTAAATTAATTTAAATTATATTTGATCTAAGTTATGACCTATATGTGTGATTATAGAGAGATTGGAGAAATTAGTGTTAATTGTAGTGTACTCGAGAAACCAATAAAAAATCAAGGAAACTGGGAAAAATCGGTACCGGTGTGACATATTCGGTGAAGAATCAAGGTAAATATCTCACCTAAACAACTAGATTTGATAAGTAATGAATTATCATAATCTTAAATATGTGTGTGTGTGTGTGTGTGTGTGTTGTGTGTTATGTTAAACATCGAGGAAGAAAAGGGTGGGGTTGATACTTAGAGTAGATTTTGCGAATAGTTTAGAGTGACGGTAAGTGGAGTTCTTGCACTAAGTTAAATTTGCTTTCGTTAAACTAGTTTACATAAAACCTAGTGGTAAAGAACTAATCAAAATTTGTAGAAGATTAACTAAGGTATACAAAGGCATTAGTATACATAACCAAGTTGAATTCATTGTGTCTTGTAATTGATATGGGTGAATATGTATGTTGATTCTGTATGTGCATTTTATGCGCGTGACACATAATTAATAAGCGAAATTATTTGGTATTCCAAAAAGAATTTAGCCTAATAATAAACCCTATTCGGGTATATCACAATTCTTTAAATATTGCATTGTGTATATGATTGATGATAATACTTAATTATACAAGAATATAAGATAGAATTATAGTTTACTAAAGGACTTGTATGCATGTTCCTTATTTATGAATGTGTGCTCTAATTGATGATGATACAATCATATCTATTCGAGTATATATGATATAATATGGAATTGAATGTTTTGGTATGCATATATAAATTATATACTTATTCTTTGGAAGAATGGATTGGAAATAGAACCGGCGGAGGGGGGAGGACGGGATATAATCTACTTGTTATTCTATTGGAGGAAGGGATGGATTTAGAACGGAGGAGGGGGAGAAAAAGAAACATTAACATAACAATTTCATATTATTCTATGGAGAAAGGGATCGGATATAGAACCGACAGAGGGAGAGACAGGGATATTATATGTATAGAAAATTGATACTTTAAGTATTCGATTATGGTGATGTTTATATAAATGTTGACATGGTATGTGTGCTATGAACATATCGTGAAATAAGAATAATAATATGATTTAGTTTCTGAATCCGAATTAAAATTGCTTCATCTCATCGTTGATCTTTCTCTCTATCATATCCTCAGCAAACCCAATAGGATCTTCAAAAATTCATTTTTTCTTTAAATTTTTATAGTATTATCTTATCTGGTAAACAATCCTCAGACAAGATAGACTAAAGATTCTCTGAATTTGAGTCGATCCTGTTTGATTCAAATTTTGGGTTTGTTTGGATAGGATTCATTTTATCTTCTTTATCATCCTACAAGGATAGGACAATAAGACAAGTGAGTTTTGTAATGATTTATTATAGAATATATGTAAGAATGTATAATGTTTATTCAATATATGAGTCCAAACACACACCAAACTTATCTTTGCTCGTTCTCGAGCAAAACAAAACTAACTTGAGGTTTTTATTGGACACTTTTGCAGGTCACGCGATTGCATTTAGCATGTGCAATAAGCCTATAAACCTGTAGGTAACCCCTTGAGGAGGAGTTGTATTCTCCTGAGGGTTTTCAGTGAATTACACCCACAAAATCTACAAAGAAAAAATAATTTGTTAGTATTTCAAAAATACATTTGAAAAGAAGAGAAAATATTTGAAGTGTTTTACAAGTATTAAGTAACTTGTAAGTTATAAGAGTATCAAATTATTCATCCTAGACTTAGCCTCTATTCAAATATTGTTATCAATGAAGATTAGGAATAAAATTTTATTCTCATCTAGTCTATTATTTTATCCTAAGTCATATGATCTTGTGACCGTGAATATTTTGACTAAGGGTCCTTCAACTCTAAATCTTATGTCTTTTTGTGTATATACTGGTTGTAATATTCCTTAACTTTCTTAGGCTTTCTAATTTGCCCATGTAATGAGCCTTAGTCAGTGACTTCCAAACAGGACGATTTTAGGGCACCGGATGAGAAAAATCCCAAGGACTTAGGACTCGTGCAAATAAGGCCACAAAACTAAAGATTTATTTGGTGATATGAACCTCTTTTAGGCGTGAATAACATGCTTTATGAGGCACAAAAATCCAGCTTAATCAGAGAATTCTTATTCTATATAATATATATATATATATATATAAAATTCTTCTCTCTTTTTTTCTTTTTTTCTTCTTTTTTTTTTAGGCATAAGAATCTTTGTTTTTGAACCCTAAGTATGTAAGTATATAAAAGATGCATATTTTATCAAGGTAAAAATCAAGACTGGATTACATTTTCAATTTTTTCTTCTATCCCTAGAAATTAAACAAAATTCTATTTCAACCAAGTATAAGAAATCCTAATTATGATTCTCTTATTCCTTAAATTAACTTAATTTCTTGCAAAAATAAGTCAAAGTATTATTTTCCTTTTCAAAAAGTTTTTATTTATAACAAGAAAATGTTTTTTAATATTTTTATTATCTTTTTTATTTATTTTTTTTTTTTTAGAAAAACTAAAGAAAACCTAGTTAGCCCTCCCCCACACTTATCTCACGCATTGTCCTCAATGTATGAATGAATGCATAGCATGCTACAAACGTAAGAATGTGAAGGGTAGATAGTACCTGATGAGGACAAGTGGATGTCAACCATCATTGTCTAGTTAAGAGAAAAATACAAAAGATATAATACATAAATGGATCCTTTGTATAGAGATCAATCCTGATAAGCAGGATCTTTCAGAAGGAATTCCTCCACTTCTGAGCTCAGATACTCACGGTATGGTTTTAAACGATGACCATTTTACTTGAAAAGTGGTACATCCGTGGTATTGTGGACCTCAACTGCACCATGTGGGTGTACCTTATGAACAATGTATGGACCAGTCCAACGGGATTTCAGTTTTCCCGGAAAGAGATGTAGATGGGAATTGTATAACAAGACTTTTTGTCCTGGCTGAAATTCCTTCCGAGTTATGACCTATCATGCATAATCTTCATATGATCCTGTACCGTTTTTGAACAGTCATATGCGTCGTTCCTTATCTTTTCAAGCTCATCCAGTTGAAGTTTCCTAGACTCTCCTTGCCTTGTCTAGATCAAAATTTAGGCGTTTGATTGCCCAGTATGCTTTATGTTCTAACTCGACAGAAGATGACAAGCCTTGCCATAAACTAACCTATATGGGACATTCCTATAGGAGTTTTGAATGCAGTTCTATATGCCCATAAGGCATCAGTCAGGCGAAGAGACCAATCTTTTCTAGTGGTATTCACAGTTTTCTCTAGAATGGTCTTAATGGCTCGATTGGAAACTTCTATTTGTCCACTAGTCTGTGGGTGGTAAAGGGGTGGCTATTCTATGATTGACGCAATATTTTCTCATTAAGGCTTCAAATGTACGATCGCAGAAATATTTTCCACCATCTCTGATGATTGCACGAGGAAAGTCAAAACGAGAGAGATACATTCTCTTCAAGAAGTTTACCACAACTTTGTGGTCATTGGTTTACATGCTATCGCCTCTATCCATTCAGAGACGTAGTCAACTGCTACAAGAATATATTAGTATCTATGATATATAGAAAGGGACCAATGAAGTCAATGCCCAAACATCAAAGATTTGACAACTAAGATCGTGTTAATGGCATTACATTCTAGCGTGCAATCTTCCTAATCTTTGACAACGATTACATGATAACAGTAGACATGAGCGTCACGAAATAGAGTGGGCCAATAAAAATTACATTGCAAAATTTTTGCAGCAGTTTTCTTCCCCACTAAAATGACCTCCACAGGCTTGGTCATGGCAAAATGAAAGGATGCTCCTAAATTCTGAGTCAGGAATGTAGCGTCGAATGATTGATCGGGACAAGTACATGAACAAGTATGGTTCATCCCAGAAGAACCATTTTACCCTAGCTAAGAAACGCATTCGTTCTTGCTTAGTCCATGAATCGGGGCATATGTTTCGTGACACGGTAATTCACACTGTCAGCATACCCCGGAATAATTGAAGAGGAGACGATATTAACTGCTCATCTGAAAATGTCTCAAGGATAGGTAGTGAGTTGGACACATATTCGACCACATCCAAGACAAATGATCTGCTACAACATTCTCAGCTCCCTTTTTATTATGGATTTGTAAGTTGAATTCCTGTAGGAGTAAGATCCAACAGATTAAACGGGCTTTAGCATTTTTTCGTGAGAAGATACTTTAAAGCTGCATGATGGTGTAGATTAGGACCTTAGGTATGGACGGAATTTGTCAAGAGCGAAAACGATGCCAACAACTCTTTTTAAATGGTGGAATAATTCAGTTGGACATCGTTTAAGAGTCTTACTGGCATAGCAAATGACATGAGGAAGTTTATTCACTCGTTGGCCTAGGACAACCCCTACAGCATAGTCGGAAGCGTCACACATCACCTCAAATAAGAGATTCTAATCAGGGTGATCGGATGATAGGAGCCGAGGTTAACTCGGTCTTTAGCCTTTCAAAGGCTTCCGAACAAGAAGGGGTGAACTCAAAGGAACATCCTTTGCTAGAATATCACAAAGAGGTTGGAAGATTTTAAAAAAATCTTTGATAAAGCGGTGGTAAAATCCAGCATGGACTAAGAAGATCGCACCTCCCGAACAGTTCTTGTAACGCCCCGATCCTGCGGGTACAGAGACGTTACTGCAACGTATATACACAGGTCCGAAATACCCTCACGTATATACGCTAAGCATCAGTACAGGCAAGAATCAGAGTACGGAAGCAAGTGGTGCATTATACATTCCAAACACATGAGTACAATTACAAAGTTATCACCAGAGGTGATAAATATTACAAGAATATTACATCACTGATAGGCAAAATGCGAGAATACAAAGAGATGTACTGTATGAACAGTATAAAGGCACTCACGAGTTTACAAAAGGAAAACTCGAGAGGCACACAGGGGGGCTGGAAAGAATAGAGCTCTGGGCGGTCTGCTGGAGATCCACGCTACCGCTGCGCCACTCTGATCAGCAACTGGGAGAATCTACACGCTCCAAGCTCCATGACCTGGACATGAGGATCCAGGGGAGTCAGATAGAACTCCCCAGGCGAGTGGTGATACGAATGCCAAGTGGCGAGCATAGGAAGCATGCAGGAGCAAGTAGTATAAAAACAAGTGATATCAAGTAGGAACTACTCATAGTATGATAAGATAAGAGAAGGTAAAGAGATGAGAAGGTAAAGTAGATAAGGCAACACCAGATATCTCCTAAACTAACATAAAACCGATAAAAACCGATAAAACCGAATAAAACCGATTACGAGCAAAACCGATTGTACAAGCTTAGGTCACGGCCCCATGAGACTAGTACCTCGAAGGAATAATCCAAATAAGAAACCCTCATCTATATACCTTTATCCCATGTTACCGTAATCCGAGCGCGTACAACCCGAGTTACAAGACAACACATCAAATTACATATTCGCATTTATTATAATTGGGGCCGTCTAAGTTGTAGGCTTCAGTATGCGTCCCATTCCACATACCTCCACTTACAACTTATAAAGCAAGTTATTTGGAAACATAAAGTTCGATGAATCATGTTTCGGATGGGCCCCGTACATGCCCGGGACAACGGTCCAGGAGTATCCGGTGCTGAGCCGGAACGTACCGCTAGGTACCGGGACTTATTTACGCCCGAACAGGAATAGAGTATCGCAGATCCCATAGAAATAGGCCTAGGGCATGTGCATACCCGGCAGGAATAAACAGGAGTAGGGGTGTCAGCACACCCCACGGAATCCCTGGTGGCCGCCAGGTGATCCTCAAGTATGTGGCCACGCGCGGCTCGATAAGACCACCATAAACATGATTAATCAGGGACCATCAGTTTCCCCCAAACCGTGTGCAAGTTATTATTAGAGTTTGTTATGCAATTATCAATTTACGGGAAATAACAAGAACAGGACATGATCAGGAATTCAGGAGTACATGAGTACTATAGATTCAGGTCACTGTATATATAATACAGGATAACAAGTATAGTATTCCCGTAAATGTGATAATCACATGTTAAGTATATCATGCCAGGTGTCAAGGGATAGCATGACAAGATGTGATATTAGACAGGTAACCAGTCATGTCAAGAGATTGATATTAGTCCGGTGGCAAGTCATATCATAACAAGGGGTCTTGCCAAGAAGTAGCAGGTCTAGTGTCAGGTGATAACACTTCAGTTGTCAGGTGATACAAACAGGTGTTAAATAGTAGCATGTAAAAGACAGGTATGAAGTAATGGCATGGCATGTCAAGTGTTAACATATCAGGTAAATACATGGCATGTGATAGAATAGTAGCTGAGCAAATCAAGCGAAGCTGAGCAAGCTGGAGTGTACAGACAGCAAACAGTATTTAGCACTGGAGCGTCTGGCAAGGTTACCGGACACTCGGCTTAAAGTGCGAGTAGAAAATCCGGCAGCATCTTGCCTAAATGAATCTAGTGATAAAGCGCTGAACGCTGATCATGATAACCAGGCGGAGCTGAGAGACCTGACGGACTCAACTCACTTCTCTTTCGAGATAGTGAGAGACCGGAGGCTGAAGGGCTGAGAGACCTGACGGTCCCAATCACTTCCCTTTCGAGATAGTGAGAGACCGGAGGCTGAAGGGCTGAGAGACTTGACGGTCCCAATCACTTCCCTTTCGAGATAGTGAGAGACCGGAGGCTGAAGGGCTGAGAGACCTGACGGTCCCAATCACTTCCCTTTCGAGATAGTGAGAGACCGGAGGCTGAAGGGCTGAGAGACCTGACGGTCCCAATCACTTCCCTTTCGAGGATAGTGAGAGACCGGAGGCTGAATGGCCCGCACGAGTTGTTCTATCCTATTACAAGCATTCGTCACAGAGCAATACATGTCCAGTCATTGGCACTCGGCTATACACAAATACAGGGACTCAACCCAATACAAAAATACATGTCAACATGGAATAAAATACATGTCGACCCGACAAAGCGGGGAAACCCAAATGGTGGCGAGAGTGAGGACACTCGCCTAAATCTCCGGAAGAACCGAAAACTCCGAAATCCATGGAACTCGCGTACGCGCCATAAATATAATAAGTGAAGAGGAGAGAGAAAGAGTTAGAGAGAGAAAGAGAGAGGAAAACTAGAGAGAAGTATATGGAAGGAGAGAGTGTACAGGGAGACGCGAGTTTGAGAGTGAGACGCGGGAGTCGCAGACGCGGGAGTCACAGACGCGGGAATCGCGTCGCGAAGGTGCCACAAACGCGGGGTTCGAGACCCGCGTTCAAGTCAGGACACGAGAAGAACGCGGAGGCGGTCATGGGTTCCGCGTCGCGTTAGCATGAGAAGAACACAGACTCGGGTATTAGCTCCGCGTCGTGCAGACATGAAAGGGACACAGACGCGGGCATGGACTCCGCGTTGCGTCGGTACGAGAACGCGAAGGCCGTGTTTAAACAGATGCCAAGAACGCGAAGATTCGCGTTTAGGCGTTGCCTGGACGCGGGGGTGAGATCCGCGTCAGCAATCAACAGAGAGGAAGAGAGAAAGGGAAAGGTGATTGCTTTGGTGGTGTGTTATTTGGTGGAGGAGTTGGATTTTGATGGAGTAATGAAAAAGAAGGTGAAGGAGGTGATGTTGGAGGTGAAGTAGTAGTGGAGATGGAGGGGTGTTGTGATGGTGAAAGTGATGGTGGAAGTGAAGATGGTGGTGGAAAATAGTAGAGGTGATGGTGATGTTAGTTGTTTGTCGTTGTAATCGTCACCGTAATGATTACCGGAATAATCGCGAACGATTACCGGAATAATCATCGGAGATATTACCGACGAAGAAGAGCTCGGCCCCAATCCAAAGGAGGTGGCCGGCTCTTGATGTGGTGATGGGGTGGTGGTTTTGTGGAGGGGTTTGATGGTGGTGGTATTTTTGGAGAAGGTAAAGGAGAAGGTGGAGGCTTTGGTGGAGTTGTTGAAGTTCTGGTGCTTTAAATGGAGATGGAGGAGGAAGAAGATGAAGGTAGAAAGTTGGAGAAGTGTAGTAGTTGTTGTTGTGGTGGAGATGAAGGAGGAGTTGGTGGTGGTTAAGGTGTTGGTGAAGGAAAATGAAGTGGAAAGGAGAAGGAAAGGTTTATATAGGATTTGAAATTGTGAAGGAGATGTAAAAATGTTTTAGGGAGGGGTTTTTTGTAAAAATGGAGAGGTGAGGTGGCTCTTTGGCCGGCCATGGTGATGGGAGAGGAGTTGGATATTTTGGAGAAGATATTTTTGGAGGAAAGGAGATATTTTTGGAGGAAGAATATAGAAGATAATGGAAGAATGGAGAAGTTTGGAGAATTTGGTGGAAGGAAAAGGAAGGAAATAAAAAGGAAAAAGGAAAAGAAAATGAAAATAGAAAGATATTTTCTTGAAAGAAAAAGTGAAAAATAATTAGAGTAGCGGATTCCCGGGATTCGGGTTGCGGATGCGGAAAACTTTCGGAAAATACCAAAATCCTCCGAAAATCAAGTATCTCGGAACGACCCGCAAAATTCACAAAAATCAAGAATATTATTCTAAGAATCATGATGAAATCCATTTTGAGAAATTTTTTATAATTTTTAAATAAAAATCCTGGAATCGGCCGCCAATATCGGTCGACACCAAATCTGGCAGGAAATCTGATAAATTCTGAAAATTCTAAAAATGAATAAGATAGTAAATATTATTCTAAGTAAATATGGAAGGCGGTTTCTCAAATTTGACTCCATTGTAAATTAAAAATCTAGGAATCGGTCAGCGTTGCTGGTCGACACCGTTTTGAAGATTTCCCATTAATTCAGGAAAATTCCAGAAAATCATAGAAAATATAAAATATTGGAAAATGATATTTGAAACTGAAATCGGTCAAATCTGAATACCGGAAAGACCAAATTGAGTAAGACACTAGGATCGGGTCCTGGTTCAGAGAAGAGCAGACTTTGAGTCACGAATCCGGATCCAAGACAAAAACGATCATATAAATAATTCATATATACAAAATAAATACAGGAAGTAAATCAAAAAATACGATCAGAAAATACGAATACGCAACCAGGTACGTATTCTGGGAGCGGGGTGTTACAGTTCTAGAATGTGATAATTTGGCGATAGCTCTATCCTAATTTTATCAACCTCTATACTTCTATCAGAAATAATGTGTCCTAAGATAACCGGATTTCACCATGAAATGATATTTTTTTCCAATTAAGAACTAGGTTCTTCTACTTGCGTCTTATCAATACCAATGATAGATGATATAAACCCTCATCAAAGTAGATCCAAAGACAGAGAAGTCATCCTGAAAATCTCTAGAAATCGCTCAACCATATGAAAAGATGCTCAACTAACACCGCTAAAAGTAGTCGGTGCATTGCATAGCCCAAAGGGCATGCGACGATATGCAAATATGCCAACGAACATGTGAATGTCGTTTTTTTTGGTCCTCACAAGCAATGTGGATTTGGTTATATCCTAAATAACTATCAATGAAGGAATAGTAAGCGTGACCGGCAATACATTCTAACACTTGGTCGATGAAAGGCAGAGGAAAATGATCTTTCCTAGTCATGAACTAGAGTTTCCTATAGTCTATGCACATTCGCAACCAGTTTGAATACGAGTTGCAACCAACTCATTGTTCTCATTAGTACAATGGTGACTCTGGACTTTTGGGTACAACTTGTACCGGACTAACCCACTGACTATCAGAGATAGGGTAAATGATACTCGCATCAACAATTTATTATCTCCGCTCTTACCACCTCTTTCAAAACAAGGTCTAAACGCCTCTGTGGTTCTCTCGAGGGTCTTAGCATTTCTTCAAGATGAATTTGGTGCATTACCACAGAGGGGTTAATTCCCTTGATGTTTGCTATGGTCCATCCAATGGCTTCCTATGTTCCTTAAAAACATCTAGCAACTTTCTTCTTGGTCCTTATCTAAATGAGATGACATGATTACAGGTAAGGTTTTTGACTCATCTAGGAAGGCAGACTTCATGTGCGGGTAAAGGTTGAGCTCCAACTTGGGAGGCTCAACGATTGATGGAACAGGAACAGATGTGACAATGGTGAGGGTTCTACCTTAGGTCTCTATAGGTTGGTGTTCATGACAGGGATAGAAAACAATGCGTTCACCTCTTCTATAAACTTCTCAATATCAAAATTCATTCTAAAATGGGCCAAGCATTTCTCCAAGTGGTCTTCATAGCAAGACTCCTCAAAGTGTGATTGATCGACACATCAATCATGTTGACCTCCTCATGATTGTCCATTACATGTGGTTGGAAACTAGTATTGAAAACATTTAGCTCAATGTCATATTCTCAAAATGCGCGAAAGATGGTTGGAATGTGTTCTCTTTTCATTGGTGATGAACGTAGTATATACATATATTCAATTCTTTTTTTTAAATAAATGAGATATTCAAATCGAAAGTTAGTCTAAAACAAAAAGTAGATGAGACCAAAACAATGAAGACTCTTTACTCCCACATGAAAGTGGTATATGAATGATATGTCTGTCGGCAAAGGGATATGTCTGTTCAGAATGATTACGCCTGTTCCGATCGAATAGATGTTTTGCTTGGGGACAACCCATTTTGGTTGAATGGAAGTGTTTATTCGGCGAACGATGTGTCTGATCGAAATAGTTGCACCCATTCCAATCTAATGGATGTGTCTGTTTGGAGACAACCCGTTTCGGCCGAATAAATATATCTGTTTCGGTGACGTGAAGATATGTCTGGTCCAATGGTATGCCGGGGTTCTAACTGAACAAATGTGCCCATTCCGATCGAACAGATGTGTCTACTCCAAAAGGCTTCCTCCAAATTCCTATATAAAGGGTAAATTTTACTCCAAAAGAAAGACAACTGAAAATTTCAAAAGTCAATCAACAACTATATGAATAAATTAAGTTTTTAAAGAGGATTCTTTAAAGTCTTGTTTAGATTTTAGAATTGTGCTTGAAATTTGATTTTGTCTGTCTTTTTTCTACTTTCGGTCAAAGGGAGGTGCGGGTCAACTTTAGTTTAACTATACGTGATTTTATAAAGTACTGCACAGAATACGTGAAAGAGTGTTGTATCTTGGAAGAGCAGCGTATATATCCCGTATGCAGTAGCAGGGGACGTAATTATCTTAAGGATAGTTACTTTACGTATACCTCACTCTAAAATCTGATTTTATTTTGTTACTCTGTCTATTTATACTAATGCTCAGTGTTACAGGAATTATTGAATTTTAATGTTATTCTCTGTCTATTTGAACTAACATTCTTATGTAGGGATAATACTGAATAAAGTATTCATGTTGGAATATTTATTTTAATAAATATTTTTGATAGATAAATTATTATTGAATTATTTATTTTACTGATTTATTACTAATACGAGACTAACTAAATACCAGTTCGATTGGTGTCTAATGAAGAAATTTGAAAGTGGTTCCGTAATTAAGGAACGTTCAATTGAACGAAAAAACTCCCACCTGATTTTCACCGACCTGACCGATTGGATTGGTTATCTTGAATTGGATTGTCAAGACTAACAGGAAATATAATCAATTTAATCACAATTTCAACTACAATAAAATGGTTCAAAATATACTTCTAATTGCTGAAATTAGAACTACATGCAACTCCAATTACATCAAAATAAACAGTTGAGTTATATTTACTGTATTGGAGTTGCACGTAATTTCAACTACAAGTAACCAAACAGCCTCTAAGTAGAGCCATAATTGTTTGATTTTACTTCATTGCAATACATCAAATCTACTGTAATCCAAGCTCACGAGTCTCTAACAGTTATCTCACAGTCTGCTCTTATAATTCTCTTTTTATCTTTGAATAAATAAAAAGAGTTAAAAGTTACTTTACATCTAACATCATACTTTATATTACTCTTTCATTAAATGTTATTATTATATGAGTTCAACTTTTTAACAACTTTTAATTGTTTTTATGGTACATTTATTAGGTCATTCAAATTAAAAATTGTTTCATTAAATGTTTGACTATTCAATTAGTGATTATATTATTTTATTTTGTGATATATTAAGTATCAAGCATCTTAATTTCATCTTAATTTCTTCTATTAAGATATTGATGTTATTGTTAACACGTACATTGCACGTACAATAATCTGATTAGCTATATTCAAACTAACCAAATGATTGTTCTTCAAAACTTAATTTGGGGGTGCATGGATGCATGTTTATATATATTTGGACAAATATTCACTACCAAAATTTGTCATAAAAAATTATATGGACTCTTGCTTGAACTCCATTCCGTCATTTCAACCTCATTGTCTGAGCTCGAGCTTACCTGCTTAAATAAAGAAAATAGAGTAGAGTCCTCAAAATTTTCCCAATTGACAATTATTATCCATCAATTGTAGAATCTTCTAATCATCCTTACAACCTGAAATATTTAAACTACCCTGCTTTCTATTTGTAAGAATAGAGAGATGAGCAAGTGGGGGCATTGAGTTGAGACATTTAATGCAGAATATATATAACTGACTTAATGATATCTCAGTAAGTTTTAAGAATATAATGATTTTAAGGTCTTATTCGGTAACAAGAATAAGCAAGAGTTAGGCATTTAACTCTTGCTAACTCTTCCAATCACTAAAAAAATAAGAGGCGTAAGGAAGTAATGATTGCAGGTGGTTGAAGGGTAAAAGTGATATTTTTTGAAAACTATTTTGCACTGTGGCCCATACTTTTCCTTTCAAATCCTTTAACTCTTACACCCAGTTAGAATTGGTATTATTAACTTTTGATATGACAACCTCTTTCCCACTACATTCCTTTTGAAAAACTATTTTGCACTTTAGTCTCTAAGTCTCTACTTTTCCTTTCAAAACCTCTAACTCTTACTCCAATTAGAATTGGTGTTACTAACTTTTGATGTGACAAACCTCTCCCCCTCTAAACTACTTTTACACCTCCTCCTCAAATCAATAACTACTACACTTTTAACTCTTGCTACCGAACACAACCTAAATAAATGAGGTATCTAAAATTTTAGATTGGGTACTTTCTCGTGAGCCCAAACCTTGCTCCGTTCTCGATAAGCAATACATTATTATGGTTTGCTTGTCCTCGTATCTTAATAGGAGTTTGAGCAAGATGTCAATTAAGCCTTAAAAGAGGCCTTGTTTAGTTGTAAAAAGTGAGAAAGTAGAGTTAAAAGTTTATAGAAGTCTTGTTTGGCAACAAGAGTTAGCAAAAAATTAAGTTTCTAATTCTTGCTAACTTTTCAAAACACTCAAATTTTGCAAGAGTTAGAGAGTAATTATGGTAGCTCTTATCAAAAGCAAACTTAGGATTTTTGAAAAAAATACACCTTTTGCTCCTTATATTTTGGGGGCAAGTGCTTAACTCTTCCCAACTCTTCTCGCTTAAAACTCAACTCTATTTCCCAACTCTTCCAACCAAACAGGGCCAGAGAGAAGAATTAGGTAAAGGGAACAAATATTGCCACCCCAAAAAATGATGAAGGTACCCACAAAAATTACAAGTGTGCCATTATATTTTTGGACACATCTACCATTATAAAAGTCCAAAATACCCTTCCTTTTTCTTCCTCCTTCTTTCTTCTCGGTGAACGGCAGCGCTCCCCTCCCCTGGCGACCCTCTTCCCCAGCAACCCACTCCTCTCTTTCCCTTCTCGCCTCCCTGCAAGCACCCCCTCCCCCTCCCCAGTGCCCAGCCGTCCAGCCCCCTCTCCCCTCCCCTGCCCTCCACCCTCATTGTTCGGCGAGATGTCTGGACGAACAGTGAGGGGGAAGGGCGGGAGAAGGGAGGGGGTTAACTAGAGGGGGAGGGGGTTTGCCAGAATGGGGAGGGGATTGAGGGGGAAGGGGGTTCGTTAGAGGAATGGGGTTCGCCGGAGGGGGAGAGGATGAGGAGGGAGGGGAAGAAGAAGGTTTTTTTTGAAAAATTTTAAGCGGTGCCTTTATCAAATGATCGGTGTTCTAATCTGAGGGGGGGCTTCATCACTTTTGGGGTGGCAATATCCTTTCCTTGGGAAGAGTTGAACGTTCAAGATATCAATGCTTAAACCAATTTCTAATTAGTGTAAGAGTTAAAAAACTTGCCCCCAAAAATAGGAGCCAAAGTGCAATTTTTTTCAAATCCCAAGTTTGCCCTTGATAAGACTTACCATAATTACATTTAACTTTCGAAAAATTTGAGGTCACTTTTGGTTCTTAGGGTTAGAGTATTGGAGTAAGAAGGGAATGTTAAAAAGAGTAAATTACTCTTGCACCAATTGAGGCTTCGAGTGTGTTTGTTTCTAGTAATGGGAACATAAATGATAAAATATAATTGTAGTAAAATCACTTATGGAGTTTGTTGGGGCCGTTAGTCGTAAAATGCATTTGCAGCCCGTTATAGCCTAAACAATTAATTTTGTGGTCATTATAATCTCATTTACAGCACATTTACCAAAAAATAGTTAATTTTATGGATATGCAAATCTGTATTGCAGACATTTAATTGTGATTAGATTAATATTTTATTATTAGATTAATCTTTTTAAATTATGAGAAAATTTTAATCATTATATTAAAATTAATTATTAGATTAATGTTTTTATTAATTATTCTAATAATTTTTATTATTAAAATCTTTTTTATTACTAAATAGTAATATTTAATATAAAATTAATATTTTTTGTTATTAAATTATTTTTTAAATTTTGAAATCTAATATTTTAGTTTTTGAGTTTAATAATATTTAATATTAGATTGCAATATTAAATATTTTTTAGTAATTAATATTAGATACTATTAATATTTTAATAATCTATTATTTTTTATTATTATTTTTTAATATTTTATATTTAGTATTTTATTATTTATTTTGAAACTAAAATTTTTAATATTTAGATTTTTAATATTACTTTTTATTATTTTACTATTCTTAATATTTAATATGTTTAATTCACCAAACAGTTAGTTTTCTGGTCAACTTTTTCACTTACTACTTACACATTACCAATCAAACACTGTAAAACAAAATATACTTTCTCACTTATAATTTCAAATTATCAACCAAACACCGTAAAACTTACTTGTGTAAAACTCAATTACAACTGTAAAATAGTTTATCACTCACGACTTACGATCACTTACAGCAACAAACAGACCTTTCTCTTGGTTGCGTGAGTTGGAGGAGTAAGAGTTAGAGGTAGTAGAGGGAAGAGTTAGAAAATGTAGGAGAAGAATTGGGCAGAGAAGTGTTGTGCCCCCAGCGCAAGCGACAACAACCCAATAGAGGATCCCACCCTTAATCTCCTCAAAGCACGAAGAATAACCCCAAACAGCACAAAAAAACAATCACCGGAGAAAGAACACATGCAAATAAACAATCTAACGAGGTTCGGCCTCAACGCCTACGTCCTCGGGGTAATCAGAGAGAGATTTAATTGCTTTTAAAGAAGATTACAATTGCTAGCAGCCTCTTTGAATGCAAGAGAGCTCCAGCAGTTCCTTCTCAAGAATACAAACCCTAGAAACCAACAACAGCCCTTAAATACAACAGGTTTCTAAACCTGTAAATCGCAGCCCGCACCCGACTGTCGGTCGACCGGGCGGTCGACCGACCCTTCCACCGGTCGACCGGGCGGTCGACCGGGTGCCCAACAGAGAGTTGGGTCACTTCAGTCGGTCGACCGGCCGGTCGACCGATCTATTTCCTTGTGCATGTTGTGCACGCCGGTCGACCGCGCCGGTCGACTGAGTTCCTGATGCTGCGGGCGGTCGACCGGGCGGTCGACCGCACAACCTGTTCTGCTGCTGTTGTGTTGTTTTGCTGCTGCTTCTTCCTCGTCCTTTTGTCATCGACTTCCTCGGCGATCACTCGACGACCCTTCGACGATCCTCTTCGACTTCCTCAACAATAAGCTCTCTCTCTCTCCAACAATTCTCCACCTCGGTGAAGATTTTCCTAAAACCCCAGTCTATCACCTGGCAAAATCGACACACGATCTCGGCTTGCGCGCACCGGACGAAATCGACACACGATCTCGGCGAAATCGACACACGATCTCGGCTTGGAATCTATAACTCAGCTATCCATGAAAAACATGGCACATGCCTTCCCTGCACTTCACCGTAGGAGAATTTTCATACATGCCGATCACCAAACTGTGGCTTCCACTCCGCAACTTCACGACCTCACGAAGACTTCTCATGAGCCAACACTGACTCTCCAACTGACTAGCTCTATCTAGTCTACCTGTCTTCCACTGACGGTCCAACAAAGTCTGCGTAGTGCCCACCAAACTTCATCGGCTTCAACTGGATGCACATCACTCTTATGCAAGCTCAACATCTTCTCTCCAGAAGATCACCTGTTCATCGAGACCACAACACCTCACCTCTACGTGAAGTCCAACTGGCCATAACACTTCACCTCTACGTAAAGCCTCTCCACCTCTACGTGAAGTTCCATCAGCCACAACTCTCACCTCTACGTGAAGATCCAAACAGCTTCTTGAGAACCCAATAGCTCCATAAGAGTTGCATCACAAATGGCTGCGCCTTTACGGCTGCCTACGTACCTTTGCCCAAAAGGATCAAGCCAACCGTAGTTCATTAAGATGAGCTTCATCAAGCTCAAGCAATGGTACCTGTATTTGCAGTAGTGAACCTGTCTGACCGAGTCATATGAACCTCTTCCCGATCATCATGGAGGACAACGGCCTTCAACTTCAGCTTGTCACGATCACAAGCTTGAGATTCATGCTTCTTTCCCCACAAGCGTGTTTCACCTTTGTTCCAATAACTGTAAACAACTCGACATCCTCGACAATGTCTTCAACCTGTTCAGCATCAACCTTGGTATCATGATCTTCACTCGGTGTCACATCCGATTAAGTCTCCTCAAATGCCGAACCAAGTGGAGATGATGGAGTAGCATCAACCTCCACCCCTGCGATCCTTCCTTGGTCTCTTCCTCTCCACCTGCTGAGAGACGGTGGACTTCAACACTGAAGTCTCTCCAAAAGTGACATGCCTGCTCATCACGATCTTCTTGTTTTCGGGGTCCCACAAACCTGTAGCTGTTTCCTTTGACGCCCAAATAGACAAACCTCTTTGCTCGCGGATTCACCTTGCCATTCTTGGCACTGAAGTAGGCCGGACTTCCAAACTCCCGCAGCAAACAATGATCTTGAGCAGCTTCTCCAGACCAAATATCCAATGGAGCTTTACCTCCTATCGCAGTCGATCTGTTCATGAGATGGCTAGCATACTCAATCGCCTCAGCCCAAAACGACCTGTCTAATTCTGTTTTAGACAACAACAACCTCCGAACCTCCTCCAGTAAGGGATGGACTACATCTTTAGCCAACTCATTTGTACCTGTTGTGAAGTGAGTAGCAATACCTGTGTTCTGGCCAAAACGTAGGACTGGTACATGTCCTTTCCAGCATTACTAATATGAAGCTCCTTTATCTTCCTACCTATCTGCCTCTCCATTCTTCCTCTCCACTTCACCAACACATCTAGGGCTTCATCCCTTTGTCTCATGGGATATATCCAAACCTGCCTAGATGAACCATCAATAAATGAGACAAAGTACCTGTGACCTCCAAGCGATGTCGTCTCTTAGCAGGTCCCCATATGCTCATGTGAACACAATCAAGAAGACCTTCATTGCGGTGAGTACTGGTGCTGAATCTCACCTTCTTCTTATCCAGAACGCTGTATCCACCTTCCAACTCGCAGGTAGTAGCACCTTCCAGAGATTCCATCTTTGCAGGAGATCGCAAAGATTTTTCTTCTTCCTGTCCGACCTTTCCCTGCCATACCTCCGGGCCACCAACATCTGAAGAACTCAAAGTCTCCACCTGATCTGTAATCGTACTACCCTTCAAGTAGTAGAGGTTGCCTTGGCGGACGCCCTTCATCACCACCATTGAGCCCTTGATCATCCTGAGATCGCCATCTCGAACAGATATCACCATACCCGATGCTTCTAAAGTGCCAACTGAGATAAGATTCCTTTTGAGCTGAGGTACATACCTCACCTCCTCCAACTCTCGAACTATCCCATCATCCCTCTTGATGCGGACTGTACCCATCCCTTCTATATTACACGGATGATCATCCCCCATGACCGTGTAACATCCATCCAGCTTCTCAAAGCTAGAAAAACCAGGCCCTGTTCGGGCACACATGATAGGTGGCTCCGCTATCCAAGATTCACTCAGCACTATCTGAGTTACAAACAGTAGGGGTAGTAACTGAGAGAGAGAACACCGATGAGTCATCATCCGATCCATCCGCCTGTGCGAGATTCGTCTCGGTCTTTGACTCCACCTTCTTACCTTTGGCCTTCGGGCATTCTGCTTTTCAGTGTCCTAATTCCTTGCACAAAGCACACTGATTCCTCTTCAGATTCTGAAACCTGGTCTGGATTTTGATCTTCCTCTAACCTCCTTACCCTTCTTCGATGAACCTCTTGCCTCTTACTTCCAGTGCCTCCGCCGATGAGCTTGACTTAGAAGGATGTCTCTCCTTCTTTCTCGTCTCATAACTAGTCAGTGCAGACGACACCTCATCATAATCCAAGGTCTGCCTTCCATTGATGAAGGTCAGAGTGAATGTCTCATACTCCTCCGCCGGGAGTGAGTTCTGAAAGATGATCGCCTTATCTTCCTCATCTATCGTGACATCCTACCAAGTCTGTAAGAAACTTAGTATATCGGTTAATGTGTTCATTCACTGTGCTCTCCTTCTTCATTTGAAAACTGTACAGCTTACTCTTAAGCTGCAACCTGAACTCAACACTCTTAGTCAGGTATTTCTTCGCAAGGGTTTCCCACAGTTTTGTAATACCTCGTTTCCAGAATACGTACCTTGTTGCGTATTCAGCTTTTCAGCCGTATTTCCGATTTACCTTTCGTATTTATCCAATTTCAATTTCAAATATCATTTTCTTATATATTAGATTTTATGTGATTTTCTGGATTTTCTAAAATTAAAATAAATTTCTCAAAACCGGTGTCGACCAGTGTCGCTGATCGATTTCCGAATTTTTATTCACAAACCTTTAGGAATTTCTAGAAAGCCTTTAGGCATTATCTCTTAGAATCATATTTTCTATCTACATTCTTTTTCTTAGAATTTTACGATTTTATGAAAATTCCAACGGAGTCGGTATTTTTCCGGTTCCGGGATTTTTAGTTCCAAAATTATAAAGTATTTCTCCAAACGGATTCCCCTATAAGTTTTAGTATAATTATGGATTTTTGGTGAAATTTAGGAATCGTTCCGAGATACTCGAAATCAGGACGATTTCGGTATTTTCCGAAATGTTTTCCGTGTACGTGACTTAAACCGGGAACCCGTGTTTCAATATTTTAATTTTTCGAGTTAGAGAAAATATCTTCTCTTTTTATAATTTCTTTTCCTTTTCCTTTTTCCTTTTTCTTTTCCTTTCCTTCCTTCCTTCCACCAAATTCTCAAAATATCTTTCCATCAAAATATCCCAAGTCCACACTCTTCCTCATTAATGCCCTCATTAACTCTCTTCCCATGGCCGGCCACCATTGGCCAAGGGAAACACCTCATCCCCACTCTTTTGCAAATAAGCCCCTCTCTTTTATAATATTGCATTCCCTCTACAAAACCAATCCTATATAAACAAATCCTTTACACTTTTATTCTTTTCTTCTCTTCACCAAGAAACCAACCTTCACAAAATCCCTCTCCTTCTCCAAAGCAAACCCTAGGTCTTCCTCTCCATCTCAAGCAACTTGGTTTAAGGATCGTCCGCGATATCGTCAAGAATCGCGTTGGTGCTTTTCGTCGATTTCTATCTCTTCGGGACTCGTAAAAGCCCCACACAACCTATCCAAGTGAGTATATTACTCACCAAGGCTAGACTACTTCCTAGTATGCTTGTGTTGATCATTCATGTTTCTTGTGCCATAAAAATCGTATTTTTAGCCATTCAAACAACATCAGAATCTCTATTCTGTTTTCTGTTTTTCCCAGGATTAGTCGACTTGACCTGGATACTAGTCGACTAATCCACCTTGGATGAAACGTAGCTTTTCTGATTTTCACAGTTTTAGTCGACTAAGACCCCATTACTAGTCGACTAGACCCACCTAGTCGACTATATTATCAACCTAGTCGACTAACCTATTCAGATCTAAAAACACCAACTCCCAGTTCCAGTCGACTCATCCCAAATTATTAGTCGACCATATACTTCTAGTCGACTATACATAGTGCCTTAGTCGACTAACATGTCCCGAGGATTAGTCTCAATTTTAGGTATCAAATTTAGTCGACTTGCGTATCCATTAGTCGACTTATAATTACCTAGTCGACTACCCCAACCCCAGTCGACTAACAAACTCTCTGGAAATCACTTTAGTCGACTCCTGCGGACTAGTAGTCGACTGATGACCCCTATTAGTCGACTAACTTTCACCTAGTCGACTAATTCTGGCTGGTTAACTCAGTTGTTTTCTTTTCTGATTTTGGTCTAAACATGATACATGTATGATATGCTAGTATTGTTTATGCTTCATAATTGATACCACATGACATGGTACTTGCAGGATCTCATGACATATACTTCATGACATGTTACCATGTATCTTCATGTTAGACTTGTAATTAAAATATTATATCTCCACTTTATCATGCTATCACTTGTACCAAGCATGATTGATTGACCTTTACATAAATAGACCAACTTATATTGGGTCCGGGGGAGACCATGCGGATATCGATTGTGTTCGTGTTTACAGTGGTTTTAGGAAGTGTTGTACAACCCATGTTCCAGTCTGACCTGCGGTACACCAGGGGACTGAGGGGAGAGCTTGCTCCCTGTATTGCTGGTACCATATTGATAAGGGCATACATAAGTCCCTTTTATTGAGGCCTAGCGGCTGGGTTCCGTTACAAGCACGGAAATATTGGGCCGTTATCCCGGGATGCACGGATCCACTGTAAACATAGTTCATCGATACAACGCTGATTCCAATAACCCCCTTGCTTTATTGGGATATGGATCTATGTGCACTGGGACGCTGGACCACATAGCTAGATATCACGATGAAACAAGTAATAATAATAAGACATTAATTGTAGATGTATTGTTTTAGGACTTTGGATTTCCATGCTTTATCCTTTATATTGCTATCTTATTTACTCGTATCCATTAGCCATTTGGCCATATCTCGTTTATTGTTATATGTCTGATTCTGTGGATTTGCATATTCAGATTCCGAGACTTGGAACGAAGTGGATCCATCCACTGAGGACCAAGAGTACTTCAGTGAGCAGGCCGACCAGCTCTAGTTCTCCAGTGCCGTACTCTTCATTTTTGGCTCACGCGTCTTCCTTTCTTACGTGAGCATCTTGTATACATTTGTATATCTTCTTTTGGACTTGGTTGTGAAACAAAACACTTGTAAAGTGTATCAGTTTCATAACTTGTACTTGTACTTTATTGTTGGCATATATGAATATACCACGCTTGTGATATACTCTGATCCTGTATTGTATTGTACTTTCACGCTTAGCGTATATACGTGGGGGCAGTTCTGACCTACGTATATACGTCGCGGTGACGTGTCCGTATCCGCCAGGATCGGGGCGTTACAGGTTGTATCAGAGCCTAGGCTCTTAAACCTAAAGTACAATCAAGTGGCAAATTCTAGTAATTTGCTTATGCCAATTATAATGTACAAAGTTATAGAGTCCGTCTTGCTTCCTTCAAATTATCAATTCCTTCGTATCCTAAACTCCCTTCCATGTTTTCAATTCCAGTTATCATACGGTATGGAGCGTCGCTCGGGTCGGAACAATGTCGGGCAAGTCCCGAATGGACCCAATGGACCAGTAGGAGGAGAAAATGTTGATGTGCTGAGGATCATTCAAGCATGATGGTGACCCAGCAACAACAGGTGGAAGTACAGCAGCAGCAGACTGAGCTCCTGAGGCAAGAGCTAACAGCCCCAAGGAACCGAAGCCGGGGAATGTATCGGATTCCGGAGATTGCAGCCTGCAGTGTTCACGGGGAGTGAGGAGCCATTGGAGGCAGAACAATGGTTGACGGACACGACAGACCTGCTGACCGCAGCTCGTGTCCCACAGGAGAGTCAAGTTGAGGTCGCTAAGATCCAGCTGAAGGACATAGCTCGGACTTGGTGGCTTGCAGAGGAGGCTCGCTTGGAGAGGCCTATCACTTGGGCTACCTCTCCAAGAGTTTCTACAGCCGCTTCTTTCCGGCTACAGCACAGGAGGAGATGGAGGAGCAATTCATCGGGCTCAAGCAGGGAAACAAGTCGGTAGATGAATATGCAGCAGACTTCCTTAGACTCAGCCGTTTCGCTCCTTATATGGTCACGACGAAGAGAAGCGAGCGAGCAGGTTTCAGAAGGGTCTTCGGATGGATATTCAGATGTACATGATGTCTCAGGAGTTGAAGACATATGCAAGTGTTCTCTCTACCGCTCGGAAAGTAGAGCGGGGGGTTGAGAGACTTGGGGGGATCAGATGGGACAGCAGGCCATGAAGAGGCCATTTGTGCCTATGGGGCGAGGAGTTCCATTCAGAGTGGCGAAGATCCAGAGGCAGCCTTTCAGACCAGCGCCTTATCAGCCAGCCCAATCACTTCCTGTCTGCAACTTTTGGGGAAGCTAGGGCATATTCGACCCAATTGCCGGAGGGCAAATGGTTTGTGTTTATGGTGTGGGTCTCGAGATCATGCAGTAGAGACTTGTCCACACCGGAGATTTGGGACAACCAACCAGACCTTGCCAGCACTTCCAGGGCCGAGTGGACAGCGGGTAGTACCAGGACCGCTTGGGCAGAGAAGTCAGGGACCGGCAGTGAGGAGAGATCAGGGGCCAGTGGTGAGGAGACCACCCCTTCCTCCACAGCATATGATACGCCCAGTGCGGAAAGGAGGCAGGACAGCAGCCGGGCGTGGCAGGGGTCAGGCTTACAACCTGACGGAGGCAGAGGCTGAGGCATCAGAGGAGGTGATTACAGGTAACATCAGTGTACATTCACATCCGGTTCTCGCCTTATTTGATTCAGGCGCATCCCATTGTTACATCTCGATAAATTTGTGGCCGTCCATTCTATTCCTGTTAGATTACTAGACCACAAGTGGGAGATAAGTACCGGAATGGGGTAGTCTTATCATCTAGAGTATGTACTGACTGTCCAGTAGAACTGTGTGACAAGGTCTTAGCCATAGATATGCTCGTACTCGATACTAAGGGGTACGATGTGATCTTAGGCATGACCTGGCTCAGTCAGTATCATGCTATAATTGATTGTAGAGAGAAGAAGATCAATTTTAGAATTCCCCATCAGCTGAGTTTCAGTTTAGTGGAGAAGTGAAGTCCACTAAGGGAAAGCAGATCATTTCATCGGAAGTTCAGAAGCAGAAGAAGTGCCGGTGTGGGATGAATTCCCGGAGGTGTTCGCTGAGATAGCAGGACTACCACCGGAAAGGATGATAGAGTTCTCCATCGACACAGTTCCAGGAGCAGCTCCTATATCTAAGGCTCCGTACAGGATGGCACCAACAGAGTTGGAAATCCTGAAGAAGCAGCTGCAGGAGTTATCAGATAAGGGATTGATCAGGCCAAGTACATCACCGTGGGAGCTCCAGTATTGTGGGCCAATAAGAAGGATGGTAGCAAGAGACTTGTATTGACTATAGGGAGTTAAACAAAGTCACCATCAAGAACAGGTATCCCCTTCCCAGGATTGATGATCTATTTGATCAGCTTCATGGAGCCCGCGTATTCTCCAAGTTGGACTTACAGTCGGGTTACCATCAGCTGAGGGTGAAGAAGGAGGATATACTGAAGACGGCATTCAGGACCCGATATGGCCACTACGAGTTTCTTGTTATGCCTTCGGAGTCACTAATGCCCCTGCCGTGTTTATGGATTAATGAACCGAGTGTTCTCGCCCTTCTTGGATCAGTTTGTTGTTGTTTTCATTGACGACATCTTGATCTATTCAAGGAACAGGAGGGAGCATGCAGAGCACTTGAAATTGTGTTGGCAGACACTTCAGCAGGAGCAGCTTCATGCCAAAAGGAGTAAGTGTGAGTTCCGGCTGGACAGCATAGCATTCCTCGACATGTGGTGTCAGCAGACGGTATCTCAGTGGATCAGAGTAAAGTCCAAGCAGTAAAGGAGTGGCCAGTCCCGAGGACAGTGACAGAGATAAAGAGCTTTCTTGGACTAGCTGGATACTACAGACGCTTCATCCAGGATTTCTCTCGGATTGCAGCTCCATTGACGAAGCTTACCAGGAAAGGGGAGAAGTACATCTGGACAGAGGAGTGTGATGCAGCCTTCGAGCAGTTGAAGCAAAAAGCTCATTTCAGCTCCTATCTTGAGAACTCCCTCAGGGAGAGGAGGGATGGTCATCTTTAGTGATGCCTCAGGTAAAGGCCTAGGATGCGTGCTTATGCAACATGATCATGTTATCGCATATGCATCCAGGCAGTTGAAACCTCATGAGAGGAATTACCCAACTCATGATTTGGAGTTGGCAGCAGTGATCTTTGCCTTGAAGATTTGGAGGCACTATCTTCTGGGAGATAGAGTGCTGATATATACAGATCACAAGAGCCTCAAGTATATTTTCTCAGAAAGAACTGAATATGAGGCAAAGGCGGTGGCTGGAGCTTATGGCAGACTACGATATTGATTTGCAATATCATCCAGGCAAAGTCAATACAGTCCCGGATGCTTTGAGTAGGATGCCAGAGAACAGAGTGCTTGTCCAGTTCACTCAGCAGGAGGACTTGATTCGGGATTTCATCCGATTGGATTTGATGGTGGTCCGAGGAGCTGAGAAGACAGGACAGCTTATGGCTTTACAGATCCAGTCTTCACTGATAGAGGAGATTAAGGAAGCCCAGAAGGAGGATCCCAGACTCCAGACATTTAGAGATCAGGTCGAGGCTGGATTGAGGACGGATATCTGTATTCGTCCTGATGATGCCTTGTGCTTGGGAGATAGGCTTTGTGTTCCCCAGGGAGAAGTGAGACAGAAGATTTTGGCTGAAGCACACAGTTCAGCCTACTCTATACACCCGGGGGGAAACAAGATGTACCAAGACCTGAAGAAGCACTTCTGGTGGAATGCCATGAAGAGAGAGATAGCTCAATTTGTGGCTAAGTGCTTGGTGTGCCAGCAAATAAAGATCGAGCATCAGAGATCGGCTGGACTTCTGCAACCTTTGCCAATACCTGAGTGGAAGTGGGAGCATATCACTATGGACTTCGTCACAGCATTACCTCGTAGTCCCAAGGGTAATAATGCTGTGTGGGTTATCATTGACCGTCTCACTAAGTCGGCCCACTTCATACCATTCCGGTCGGTCAGACGACAGAGGTGTTGGCGGAGAAGTATATGAAGGAAGTGGTCCGTCTGCATGGAGTGCCAGTCAGTATTGTTTCAGACAGAGATACGAGATTCAGATCTCACTTTTGGGAGAGTCTCCAAGAGAGTCTGGGCACTCGTCTGAAGTTTAGTACAGCTTATCATCCCCAGACGGACGGACAGTCGGAGCGGACCATCCAGATCCTCGAGGACATGCTTAGAGCTTGCATGATTGAGTTCGGGGGTTCTTGGGAAGACCATCTTCACTTGGCTGAGTTTCATATAACAACAGCTACCAGGCAAGTATAAAGATGGCACCTTTTGAGGCACTGTATGGTAGGAAGTGTCGATCACCGATTTGTTGGGATGAGGTCGGTGAGCGGAGTTTATTGGGACCAGAGATGTTGATCCAGACGACGGAGAAAATCAAGATTATCAGGGATCATCTCAGGGCAGCTCAGAGCAGGCAAAAGAGTTGGGCAGATTCTCGGAGGAGGCCATTGGAATTCGGAGTTGGAGATCATGTGTTCCTGAAGATTTCACCGACTAAGGGAGTGATCCGTTTCGGCACTCGTGGGAAACTAAGTCCGAGGTATATCGGCCCATTCGAGATATTAGATCGAGTGGGAGATGTGTCTTATCGATTGGCGCTGCCGCCATCGTTGGACGGGGTTCATAATGTTTTCCACGTGTCTCAGCTGAGGAGATATGTGAAGGATGAGAGTCACATTTTGGATCATTCCGAGTTGGAGCTTCAACCGGACTTATCTTATCAGGAGCAGCCGATGGCCATCTTGGACAGGAGTGTCAAGACACTGAAGAGCAAGGATATACCTTTGGTGTTAGTGTCTTGGAACCGCCATGTACGGGAGAGGCTACATGGGAGCGCGAGAGGACGTCATCCGAGAGCGATACCCTCAACTCTTCACCAATTGGTAAGACTCTTTCCTTCTATCCCTCTACCGTTATATTCCATTTATCATGTCCTTCCTTGTTGCCTTTAACTTTACGAAATTCGAGGACGAAATTTTTGTAAGGTGGGTAGATTGTAATACCTCGTTTCCAGAATACGTACCTTGTTGCGTATTCAGCTTTTCAGCCGTATTTTCCGATTTACCTTTCGTATTTATCCAATTTCAATTTCAAATATCATTTTCTTATATATTAGATTTTATGTGATTTTCTGGAATTTTCTAAAATTAAAATAAATTTCTTCAAAAACCGGTGTCGACCAGTGTCGCTGATCGATTTCCGAATTTTATTTCACAAACCTTAGGAATTTCTAGAAAGCCCTTTAGGCATTATCTCTTAGAATCATATTTTCTATCTACATTCTTTTTCTTAGAATTTTACGATTTTATGAAAATTCCAACGGAGTCGGTATTTTTCGGTTCCGGGATTTTTAGTTCCAAAATTATAAAGTATTTCTCCAAACGGATTCCCCTATAAGTTTTAGTATATTATTATGGATTTTTGGTGAAATTTAGGAATCGTTCCGAGATACTC
This sequence comes from Agave tequilana, assembly GCA_038442645.1. NCBI lineage: Eukaryota > Viridiplantae > Streptophyta > Magnoliopsida > Asparagales > Asparagaceae > Agave > Agave tequilana. Next base: position 98,135 of record JAVJIF010011845.1, on the reverse strand, counting down.
GAAATCAGGACGATTTCGGTATTTCCGAAATGTTTTCCGTGTACGTGACTTTAAACCGGGAAACCCGTGTTTCAATATTTTAATTTTTCGAGTTAGAGAAAATATCTTCTCTTTTTATAATTTCTTTTCCTTTTCCTTTTTCCTTTTTCTTTCCTTTCCTTCCTTCCTTCCACCAAATTCTCAAAATATCTTTTCCATCAAAATATCCACAAGTCCACACTCTTCCTCATTAATGCCCTCATTAACTCTTCTTCCCCATGGCCGGCCACCATGGCCAAGGGAAACACCTCATCCCACTCTTTTGCCCAAATAAGCCCCTATCTTTTATAATATTGCATTCCCTCTACAAAAACCAAATCCTATATAAACAAAATCCTTTACACTTTTTTATTCTTCTCTCCTTCACCAAGAAACCAACCTTCACAAAATCCCTCTCCTTCTCCAAAGCAAAACCCTAGGTCTTCCTCTCCATCTCAAAGCAACTTGGTTGTAAGGATCGTCCGCGATATCGTCAAGAATCGCGTTGGGCTTTTCGTCGATTCTATCTCTTCGGGACTCGTAAAAGCCCCACACAACCTATCCAAGTGAGTATATACTCACCAAGGCTAGACTATTCATAGTTATGTGTGTTGATCATTCATGTTTTCTTGTGCCATAAAAATCGTATTTTTTAGCCATTCAACAACCATCAGAATCTCTATTCTGTTTTCTGTTTTTCCCAGGATTAGTCGACTTGACCTGGATACTAGTCGACTAATCCACCTTGGATGAAACGTAGCTTTTCTGATTTTCACAGTTTTAGTCGACTAAGACCATTACTAGTCGACTAGACCCACCTAGTCGACTATATTATCAACCTAGTCGACTAACCTATTCCAGATCTAAAAACACCAACTCCCAGTTCAGTGGACTCATCCCAAATATTAGTCGACCATATACTTCTAGTCGACTATACATAGTGCCTTAGTCGACTAACATGTCCCGAGGATTAGTCTCAATTTTAGGTATCAAATTAGTCGACTTGCGTATCCATTAGTCGACTTATATTTACCTAGTCGACTACCCCAACCCCAGTCGACTAACAAACTCTCTGGAAATCACTTTAGTCGACTCCTGCGGACTAGTAGTCGACTGATGACCCCTATTATTTTCCGATTTACCTTTCGTATTTATCCAATTTCAATTTCAAATATCATTTTCTTATATATTAGATTTTATGTGATTTTCTGGAATTTTCTAAAATTAAAATAAATTTCTTCAAAAACCGGTGTCGACCAGTGTCGTGATCGATTTCCGAATTTTTATTTCACAAACCTTTAGGAATTTCTAGGAAAGCCCTTTAGGCATTATCTCTAGAAATCATATTTTCTATCTACATTCTTTTTCTTAGAATTTTACGATTTTATGAAAAATTCCAACGGAGCGGTATTTTCCGGTTCCCGGGATTTTTAGTTCCAAAATTATAAAGTATTTCTCCAAACGGATTCCCCTATAAGTTTTAGTATATTATTATGGATTTTTGGTGAAATTAGGAATCGTTCCGAGATACTCGAAATCAGGACGATTTCGGTATTTCCGAAATGTTTTCCGTGTACGTGACTTTAAACCGGGAACCCGTGTTTTCAATATTGTAATTTTTCGAGTTAGAGAAAATATCTTCTCTTTTATAATTTCTTTTCCTTTCCTTTTTCCTTTTCTTTTCCTTTCCTTCCTTCCTTCCACCAAATTCTCAAAATATCTTTTCCATCAAAATATCCAAGTCCACACTCTTCCTCATTAATGCCCTCATTAACTCTTCTTCCCCATGGCGGCCACCATTGGCCAAGGGAAACACCTCATCCCCACTCTTTTGCAAATAAGCCCCTCTCTTTTATAATATTGCATTCCCTCTACAAAAAACCAAATCCTATATAAACAAAATCCTTTACACTTTATTCTTTTCTTCTCTTCACCAAGAAACCAACCTTCACAAAATCCCCTCCTTCTCCAAAGCAAACCCTAGTTCTCCTCTCCATCTCAAGCAACTTGGTTTAAGGATCGTCCGCGATATCGCAAGAATCGCGTTGGTGCTTTTCGTCGATTCTATCTCTTCGGGACTCGTAAAAGCCCCACACAACCATCCAAGTGAGTATATTTACTCACCAAGGCTAGACTACTTCCTAGTATGCTTGTGTTGATCATTCATGTTTCTTGTGCCCATAAAAATCGTATTTTAGCCATTCAAAACAACCATCAGAATCTCTATTCTGTTTTCTGTTTTTCCAGGATTAGTCGACTTGACCTGGATACTAGTCGACTAATCCACCTGGATGAAACGTAGCTTTCTGATTTTCACAGTTTTAGTCGACTAAGACCCCATTACTAGTCGACTAGACCCACCTAGTCGACTATATTATCAACCTAGTCGACTAACCTATTCCAGATCTAAAAACACCAACTCAGTTCCAGTCGACTCATCCCAAATTATTAGTCGACCATATACTTCTAGTCGACTATACATAGTGCCTTAGCGACTAACATGTCCCGAGGATTAGTCTCAATTTTAGGTATCAAATTTAGTCGACTTGCGTATCATTAGTCGACTTATAATTTACCTAGTCGACTACCCCAACCCAAGTCGACTAACAAACTCTCTGGAAATCACTTTAGTCGACTCCTGCGGACTAGTAGTCGACTGATGACCCCTATAGTCGACTAATCTTACCTAGTCGACTAATTCTGGCTGGTAACTCAGTTGTTTTCTTTTCTGATTTTGGTCTAAACATGATACATGTATGATATGCTAGTATTGTTTATGCTCATATTGATACCACATGACATGTTACTTGAAGGATCTCATACATATACTCATGACATGTTACCATGTATCTTCATGTTAGACTTGTTAATTAAAATATTATATCTCCACTTTATCATGCTATCACTTGTACCAAGCATGATTGATTGACCTTTACATAAAATAGACCAACTTATATTGGGTCCGGGGGAGACCATGCGGATACGATTGTGTTCGTGTTTACAGTGGTTTTAGGAAGTGTTGTACAACCCATGTTCCAGTCTGAACTGCGGTACACCAGGGGACTGAGGGGAGAGCTTGCTCCCGTATTGCTGGTACCATATGATAAGGGCATACTAAGTCCTTTTATTGAGGCCTAGCGGCTGGGTTCCGTTACAAGCACGGAACATTATTGGGCCGTTATCCCGGGCATGCACGGGATCCACTGTAAACATAGTTCATCGATACAACCGCTTGATTTCCAATAACCCCTTGCTTTATTGGGATATGGATCTATGTGCACTGGACGCTGGACCACATAGCTAGATATCACGATGAAACAAGTAATAAAATAAGACATTAATTGTAGATGTATTGTTTAGGACTTTGGATTTCCATGCTTTATCCTTATATTGCTATATCTTATTTTACTCGTATCCATTTAGCCATTTGCTATCGTTTATTGTTATATGTCTTGATTCTGTGGATTGCATATTCAGATTCGAGACTTGGAACGAAGTGGATCCATCCACTGAGGACCAAGAGTACTTCAGTGAGCAGGCGACCAGCTCATAGTTCCTCCAGTGCCGTACTCTTCATTTTTGGCTCAAGCGTCCTCCTTCTTAGTGAGCATCTTGTATACATTTGTATATCTTCTTTTGGATTGGTTGTGAAACAAAAACACTTGTAAAGTGTATCAGTTCATAACTTGTACTTGTACTTTATTGTGGCATATATGAATATACCACGCTTGTGATATACTCTGATCCTGTATTGTATTGTATTTTCACGCTTAGCGTATATACGGGGGGCAGTTCTGACCTACGTATATACGTCGCGGTGACGTGTCCGTATCCGCCAGGATCGGGGCGTTACCAGTTTCTTCGCCGATGTCTCATGTTGTGCAAGGTATTTTATGTCTTACGACAAACATGAACGTATCAATCCACATGCCGACCTGTTATCTTTGCCCACTCTCATCAGTGATCGTGCTCTTCTTCTTCTCCATAGGAGAGTATCTTCGAGGTTCGATGCATTCAGCGCATCCATAACCTCACATCTCCACATCCCGAAGTTATTTGTACCGTTGAATTGACACTTCAATCCTCGGGTGAGATTCATTGTCTTAACGAAGATTTTTTTCTGCCATTGAGATTTATTGATCCTCTATCTATGCGGAAGAACAATCAACTGGAAATAGATCTTTACTCAGATAAAAATTGGATTTTTACCTTTCCCTTGAAAACCCTAGATCGAGTTTCTCTCTAGATCTACTCAACCACAGATTCCACGAGCCCTCCTTGCGTCCTCCTGAGATCGACACACGATCCCACGAACACCAATACCTTTGATTGAGATCGACACACGATCTCTACTGAATCAGATCTCGAGCCCTCGAATCTTCAGAAATCCAAGCGCAACCTGGAAGCTCTGATACCACTTGTTGTGCCCCAGCGCAAGCGACAACAACCCGATAGAGGATCCCACCTTAATCTCCTCAAAGCACGAAGAACAACCCCCAAACAGCATAAAAAAACAATCAGCAGAGAAGAACACACGCAAACAAACAATCTAACGAGGTTCGGCCTCAACGCCTACGTCCTCGGGCAATCAGAGAGAGATTTAATTGCTTTGGAAGAAGATTATAATTGCTAGCAGCCTCTTGAATGCAAGAGAGCTCCAGCAGTTCCTTCTCAAGGATACAAACCCTAGAAACCAAAAATAGCCCTTAAATACAATAGGTTTCCAAACCTGCAAATCGCAGCTCGCACCCGACTGTCGGTCGACCGACCCTTCCACCGGTCGATCGGGTGCCCAACAGAGAGTTGGGTCACTTCAGTCGGTCGACCGGGCGGTCGATCGATCTATTTCCTTGTGCACGTTATGCACGCCGGTCGACCCGCGCCGGTCGACCGAGTTTCTGATGCTGCGGGCGGGTCGACCGGGCCGGTCGACCGCACAACCTGTTCTGCTGCTGTTGTGTTGTTTTGCTGCTGCTTCTTCCTCGTCCTTTTGTCGTCGACTTCCTCGACGATCACTCGACGACCCTTCGACGATCCTCTTCGACTTCCTCAACAATAACCTCTCTCTCTCAAACAAGAAGGAATTAACTCCTACATAATTCAAAATTGGGTGTAGGAGTTAAGCCTTGTCCCCAAAAGTAGGGAGCAAAGTGCATAATATTTTCTCCAAATTTTCATAATACCCTAACAAGCAATCTCATGATTATCCCATAACTCTTACTCTAAATAAGTGTTTTGAAGAGTTAGTAAGAGTTAGAAGAAGGTCTGAGAGTTGGTGTAAGAGTTGAGGTTTGCCTCTACAGAGTAGAGGACAAAGTGCAAAATGGTACTCTTTTTGTTGCAAATATGCTCTTGACCCGTAACCACATAATTCTTGAGCAATTTGAGTGTTTGACTTAGTAGCAAGAATTTGAGTTCTAACTCTTACTAACTCTTGTAGTCAAACAAGGCTCAAGTATTTGAAAGAATTAGCAAGAGTTTAAAAGTCTACGGCTTTGTTTGGCAGTAAGAGTTAATACATGGCATGTCAAAGATAACACTCACTAAAATGAAGAGTTTACACGTGGCATGTCAAAGATAATGTTGGGATATTTTTTTCAAAAAGATTGCGCGCTTAGCCCCTTAGTTTTTTGGGGCAAAGTGTTTAACTCAATCAAATTTGAATGGGTTACGAGTACATCACTCTTCTCTTACTCTTCTTAACTCTTTCTACGAAAGCTCGTTATTCTCACTCCAATTTTAAGTATCAAACACAGCCTAACTCTTACCAATCTTGTGTCAAATAAGTTGGGAACCATCATTTAAATACTGAACCAAAGTATTTGCGAAATTGGATCAGTAGGCTTGATGACAAGGATGAGAAGATCTCAATTCTAAGATGATCATTCAGTTCTGATGAATCAAACATCAAGAGATAAATCTTGAATCTATGTTTAAAATTCAAGTCCTGGTCAAGGGACAAGAAAAGAACTAATAATTCACAGAAAATAACAAATAAAACTAAGTCGGCGCCCGAAATAACTAGGACATGTGTCAAGCCTTAAGCTAACCATGGTACGCATGTAAATATTCACTGTCAACAAGGGCAGAGACGGAAACGTCGGTAACGGATCCGTAACGGAGAAAGGAACCGACTTAGCCGGAAGGGCGGGTCCCACCGCCATGGGGCCCGTGAGTCATCTCCATCAATCAGGTGAGGTCTATCTTATCCCCCATCCCTCTCGCCTCCAAACCACCAAATAATATCTATGGGGCGCGCTCCCACTGCGGTTTTCCCGCCACAGGGGAGGAATCTCTGCGGTCCATCGCCGTTCTTGTTGATTCTGGGCCGTCAGGATGACGCGGGAAAGCGTAGCCTACGTACAGTGGAGAGTAGTAGCTGAGAGAGTGAGAGGGGCATGCTTTTTCAATGAGGCCCTATTTTCCTTCTTGCTGGAGTATAAATAGTGCACAATTCCAAAAGTGGAGTTTGATTATGGATCTATTGAGAAAACAATTATGGACCTGTTAAGAGTGAGGGCACATTGCCTTAAAAAGAGAGGGTGGGAATGCAGTTATTAGTGTCCTTAGTCGTTAAAAGTGAGATGAAAAAGTGGAAATGAGAAATATTGAGAAAAATGGGAGAAAAAAAAATAAGTAAGAAATTGAGATTTTTTTTTTTTTTTTTCGGTGTTCGATTTTAATGTGAAAGTATAAAAAAATAATATATTATATTTTTAGTGTTTGATTAGTAATTTAGAAGTGTGAGTTTAAAAAAGTTGACTACAAAGTTGTCGCAAAATAATATAATTATAAATTTTTTTGGAGTATAATTAGACTGCAAGTGAGATTTACATGATCACAAAATTAACTGTTTGAGTTACAATTTATTACAAATGAGATTTACATGGTCACAAAATTAAGTGTAACCAACTGAAAATGAGGAAACAGTTGTGTAAAAAAAAGAGTAAAAGAGAAGGAAAAAAAAAGAAGAGAGAGATTTTTCTATTTTTTATTTCTGTTTCAAACAAACATCAAAGTGGAAAATAAATTTTCCCACTTTCCCACTTCCGCTCCAAAACAGCAGCCTCTTTATGTTTTAGAGAGGGTAACCTTTGTCACTGACAGGTGGGTCCATAATTACATTTGCCTGTACCCGACAACAAGAGTTAGGGTTATAGGTGTTATGTGGAGTAACGTGTGTTTACCAGAAGGAGATATTGCAGAGTGACATCAAGTGTTAAGCTAACAGGTGGTGGCACTAATCATAAAGCTGGTGTAAACAACGCTGAGCTCTCTCAAAAGAGCGCGCGTTGTATAAATATTTTCAAATAATCACGGAACCATTGCCTGCTAACTCTTTATTCTTTTCTAACGTTTAACAATTAACGAGTCTAACTCTTGTTGCTAACAAAGCCTAGTCGTATCAAACTAGCACATAGGTTTTTTTTTTAAGGAAAGTATCAAAATAGTATAGTTTAGTTGATTTCTATTCTAATTGGATTAACAAGCTGTTAAATTATTTTTACTTCTGATTTTTCTGTTTGAATGTGAAATATAATCAACATAACATTAGTTCCATTCATTCCGTGTTTGGTTTGGGAAACAACATGTGGACTAACTTCCATTTTTCCTTCATATTAGATAAATATTAGATAAAGGGGTTGTTTGTTTCGTCGTAAAAGTCGTAAAAGTCTGTAATTCGTAAATGACGTACTACCCAATTAAACTACGGCGTTTGTTTGCGCTGTAATTCGTAAAAGATTACGTAATTCAACTACCACTCACTTGCAACCCAATTACCGCTCACTTACAGCCCAGTTATAGTTAATTTTGTGGTCATACAAATTTATATTATTTTTTATGTAATATAAATTTTTTAATATTTAGTATTTTTATTATTTATTTGTAATATTAAAACTTTTTAAATCACCAAATAGTTAATTTTATGGTCAACTTTTTCACTTACGATTTACATATTATGACAACCAAACACCGTAAAAACCCAATACACTTTCTTACTTACAACTTTATATTACCAACCAAATACGTAAAAACTTATATGCATATAACTCATTTATAATTTGTAAAAGACTTTCCAATTACGACTTATGAATTACGGTTAATTATGACAACCAAACATGCCCAAAATGTAACTTGATACAGGCCGGATTTTTATGTTAAATTAGCTGGTTATATTCATTATCAAATAAATAGGATTTTTATTTTGTTTCTTTAAAAGATGATGGCTATATTTATTCCGTCTGGTACCTAGAGCAATTGTTTTGGACAGCCAAGGTTAATGCTCGTGGGATTATCGGAATAAACACACTAGGCTGTTGACTAGCTTTGTTAGTCAAGAAACCTTGAATGTAGGGGAGTGGATATTGCCACCCAAAGAAATAAATGATGAAGGCGCCCATTATTTTGATAAAGGCATCCACCAAAGCTCCTATTATACCCTTGACACGACCAACTTAAGTTTTTGCAATATTCTCAAAGCTCCCCCACCCCCCCCCCCCCCCCACCACCCCCCCCCCCAAACACGCCACACACACACACACACACACACAACACACACACACCCCAACCCACCCCCCCCCCCCCCCCCCCCCCCCCCCCCTCCCCTCAAAATCTCAAAAAAAATTGTAACTACAGTAGCTTTCGATCCCCAGTCGTTGAACACACCCCACTTCCACTCAAACGCATCCTGCTTCTGCCGTCGACCCACGCCGTTCTCGCCATGGATCTGCACGTGGATTTTGTCGTCGTTCCCGCTGTCCTCTCCCTCTTAAGGTATTGAGATTTTTTTATGAATCCTCAATATCATATTTTACTAGATTTGTTCAATTTGATGGGTGGTGATTGTATATCTAAAGTTAGTTTGTGTTGTAATTGTAGCAAAAACTCAAAGAAATCAGTTTACATTGCTTTAAAATCCAAAATTTTCGCTTTTAAACCTGATGGATTCGTATGCTGTTTGGCGGTTAAAGGTCGAACAATTTAATAGACGTTTGATCTTAGATGACAGAACAACTGTTAAACTATTCGACCTATTAAGATCGAACACATCACTTTTGTTCGACGGACTATGACCAAACGTTGCTATATGGTTCGACGATCTTTGGCTGAACAACATGAACTATTCGGGCCTAGATGGCCGAACAATTTTTTTTAAATACAATGGTCTAAGTTTTCTCTATCATGTGCATGGGTATTGCAAGCCCTTCTAGATTTCATCCGATGATTTTAGAAAGACGTCGTAGACGGGAGAGTCCTCTTTTATTATTCTCGAAAAAGAAGTGACTCCCAAATAGAGGAGGGTGAATAACATGAGGATTCAGAAGAGTTGATTGTGTCATTTCCGGGTGGTCCGACCGACATTTCACTGCTGTGGAGTTTTAAAACTCATGTTGTTGTAGATATCTGTAATGGTGATGTAAGATTTTAATTTTAAGGATTTTTGTGTTGATATATGATGAAACCCTATTGATGTTATCGTCCTAAAATAAAATTTTCAGGGGAGAGATCACTCAAATGCATTGCATCATGCAGTAAAATTGAGTGACTGGGTATGAGATGATAACACATTGAATCATAGGTTTGCTAACTATATTCAGCAATTCAGATTGCAGGAGTGACAAGCATTTCCTACGAAGAACAAATCGGATTGTGATCTCTGCATCAGTGGAACGATGACGACATGAAATGAATACTTTTCACATGTCGTTCGGTGTGAAATGACAATCACACTGAATGATGTTCCCACACTTGTGAGCATACCGGTGATGGATCATTCTGTGAACCGCCAGAGAAGAATCGATGCAAGAGAAATGATTGTTAGTTTATTGGTGTATCGCCGCGAGATGCACAGGATGAGTTGGGCCTAATCCGCAGAACCTCTGTAAGATTTGAATGGCTGCGTTGCAAGTTCTCCGATGTCACCGTTGCAGACTCAGAGAGACTATTCAGTGCACTGCTAGAGCCAATCTACTGTACTTGGTGGGCTATACTTTATTCAGTGACAAGAGGAAATGAGAGTTTCCATCGAATATCTGAAATTATTTGAGTATCTCAGTCAGGTTTCAATGTATGTCTGGGGAGCTATGCATTTGCATACCTATATAGGCAGTTGGTGTATGCTTCGAGAGGTGAAGTTAAGCAGATTACTGGATATCTGTCACTTCTAGACGTATTACTAAAACTATCATGTGGTTGTCTAAATATTTTATATGAATATACTCAATGTGATTTGATCAACATGCATAGTTCTATGAGCACTTTCCCAGCTTGTATTTCCCTCATAACATAAACAATACCAATGATCTTCCATGGATGTGCATGTGGGTATGACGTGTATCGGCGAGTACCTCATTAGAAAACCTACAAGTAATATGTGAATCACTTGATTGCTTGCGGGCAGATGGGGTAAATTACTTTCATACATAATTACAATATTTTTTCAGTGAGCATTATATCACTGATACTTGTTTTCATTTGTAGGTGGTACGAAATCCATATCAAGATTTCAGAGATCGTCATCCACTACGTTTCATTTGCTATTTAGTGGATGTCTCGAATGCATAGATGTCGTCGAACCCTACCATCCAAAAAGGGGGCTTAGACAATTTGATAAGACTCAGATTATCCCGCCCTCACCACTTAGTCTGAAAAAGGTTAGAAGAGGATATACTGCAAATAAATAACATGTGTCCTACACATAGAGCGATAGTTTCTGAGAGAGGTGACAGTCCACTATCACGAGAGGAGAAGAGCATGCCGGTGAGGTACCAATGGGACAATGCAAATGGATATATAAATTGGTATCGAAAGATATCTCATCTAGTCATTCAAAATTGTCTAATAGGTCCTTGGCTCCTGGACATACACGTGGTGATGATGTCGATGCCATTGTGCTTGCTCAGGTAACACATGTTAATTTTTGTTTTAACCTCTCATGTTATTTCTTAACATATTGTATATTTTCATTGCAGCGAATAGCTCCATGCTAAGCAAATTTTTGACCCATATTTCAAGGGGGGCAAGACCACACACTGTACCGGATCTATATCATGCATTACGTAGAACGATAGATACACTGGATGGCGTTGAGACTGGCCGTTTTAAGGCATATTCTCCCACTCCAGATGAGCAGATGTACCAACGGTGAGAACGTAGGAGTAAATTTAGAAATGAGTAGCTATTTGTACTAAATAGTTGTATCTGAACTATATTTTTTGTACTAAATATGTTTCAAATGTTTGTTTCGATAATGATATATGTGAAGATGATTGTTTCATATGTTTGTATTAAACAATTTTCATTTCTTTAGCAAGCAACATATTGTCAATCTGATAAATTAATAGATAATGAATTGATAAATTAGTTGACAATGAACAAGATGGATCAATAGATGAGATTATGTTCGACAACAAACAGTTGGACATAATCTCTCTGTTCAGAACCGTATTGATGCACAATTTTAATCTGTTCAGTCTTGTAAATCTATGTAGTCTTTACGTATGCATATACTTAAGGAAAATCATGAAAATCCTCATTTAGCTGACCAAACAATCGAACAAAATTCTCCTCGCTTTCGGCTATCATCAACATATCCATAAATAGGTCAAATCTCTCTTTTCTGTCAAAATTTTTCTTACATTAAGCAAGAATATTTTTTCTTATATGCCATTTGTATAATAAATGATAAGAGGTAGGAATTTTTTTCTCTATGACATTCATGCATGTTATATCTCTGTCAGTGACAATAATAGATGGCATGTGCCAGCCATGCATCAACGACCTCAAACTATTCAAGTACCAACTGAAGTTATCTTTTTGTTCGGCTTCCCAATATGCAAATACAATAGGAAAAATATCATTTCAGTGCTTATAATCCCAACGATCTCCTGTTTTTCATTGATTTGTAAAGGAAAAAAACTTACAAAAATTTGTAGAAAATCACAAGCAATTAAAAAGAAAAATTACAAGAATCTTCTACTGAAATTTCTGGGGAAGTGTGTCAGTAGAAGTATGGTCAGCGCGCGACCACTTTATTCTGTTGATAATGCGAGCGATTGAGTCTTAAGGATTTCCTTCTCAATTGATTCTGAAAATTTCTTGAGAATGAAAGATCTTAAGGAATTAGAACCCTGAGATTAGAGAACTAGGTCTCTCAAAAAAAGCTTAGAAGTTTAAAGAATAATCTCTTGATTTGTCAAAGTACCAGAGGTTTTCTTTCTCAAACTCTGAAAAGTTTCTCTCTCCAAAATTCTGCCTACAAAGCTCAGCCTTTCTGCCCTTGCCTCTCCTTTGCCCTTGAGCCCATCTAAAATGAGCTATTTATAGGATTTCAGGGGCGTAACTACCCCTAAAATTCAGCAAGACTAGCAATAGTTTGTTAACCTCGCGCCCGAGGCTATTATGAACTTCGCTCAAGACTACAAAACGTCATGTGAAGCTAAATACAGGCCTCGCGTGAAGTTAGATAGGTTCACGCAAGCTTATCTATAGTCGTTTGACCCGGCTCTCTCCACTTAATGTGGGACGAAGTGGGCAGGTGTAACCGCCCACTTAAAGCGGCATTAACTGTTGGCCCAAAAGGTACACTCTCTATTTGTTTAAAGTTTTGATGATAACAAAACACATGGAAGCTATATGGTACTAATAAGTTTGTTTAAGATGAGTTTCAGGTTAGTACCTTCTATGAAGGCCATTGTTTAGCTATTGCAAGGTTTTTTAGGTTCATGGAGCAAATAAGGCAAATGGCACAAGTGAAAATGTCCATAGAAGAAAAGGCTCTAGCATGACATTGCATGACTCAAGACTTCATTATGGCTCAGAGACTTCATTAGATTTATTTTTAGTTTTATAGTTTGTTAAAGAATAGTGAATAGGTTTGAAGCTCAAAATTCCTACACACAAGTTTTTGCGCACATGTTTTCTAAAAATCTCTCCTATATATATATATATATATATATATATATATATATATATATATATATATATATATATATACACAAAATATTTTAAATATAGTTTATTACTTATAAACTCTATTTTGTATATTATACCTAGTTTATGATAAACACTATTTTGAAAACTATCAAAATCCCTTTGAAAATCCTTTTCAAAATTCAATTTTTGACCTGAGGCGGTCGACCGGCCGGTCCACCGACTCTGTTTCAGGTCAGATCGGTCGACCGACTGGTCGATCAGGATTCTGACCATGGGTGCGTGCATGTGTGCATGTTTCCCGGTCGACCGGAACCCAATTTCGGTCGATCGACCCTCGGCCGACTGTAAGACAGTAACTCTCTGTTTGTTGCGGTCGACCAGGCGGTCAACCGTGGGTCTGCAACGGCTCTATTTTTTGAAAACCCGGTCAACCGGCCGGTCGACCAAGGCTGTGTTTCAGCCTTAACGGCTATTTTTAAAAACACGTTTTAAATTGTTCTTTTTGTTTCTAAACGAGTTTAAGGGCTGGTTTTTGGCTCAAATATTTCCTAATTACCTATTGTATTAGTTTACCCTTTATTCCTAGCTCTATCCTATAAATAGGGGTGATTAGGGTTGTGGGATTAACAACAATCATTTGCAAAAATTATTCAAAGTTTAAAGGCTTTCAAAAGAGTTTTGTTCTTAGTTTTTGTGCAGAAAAATCTCTCTCATTTCTGAAGTTTTTGTTTCAAATCTCTCACAAAATTCATTTTTTTTTCCACTTACAATACTAGAGCTTCAATCCTACTCATTGTTCTACAGGGCTTTTGTAAGGGAAAAGGATTTTTCAAAAGAGAGTTTGTAGTCTTTTGATCACCAAGGAATACTTGTACTTGAGATTATGGAGTTGGGTACTCCGGTGTGATTGTAACTCTTTGTGAAATTATAGTGGTTAGAAATCCTTCTGGGTGAAGGCGGGGACGTAGAGCTGGGTGCTCGAACCTCGGAAAAATTCTCGGTGTTTGCGTTTGGTTTACTTGCTTTAATTCCTTGCTTTATATTCATTGCTTCATTTACTTTCTCTACATATTCATTGCAACATTGTACTTGCTCTACATATTCATTGCTATATACATTTGTTTCATATTCATATTGTCGATCAAATACTCATACAACAAGATTGCAATACGCACCTCAAACTCTTATCTAGAGGAATCACGAGGAAAAAGTTCAGAGCCCTTCACGGGGTATTCGGCTTCTAGTCTTGTTTTGGGTGATCGTTGCATCATAACATTTTTAATTGTGCATTGATTAGCATTATCACCTATTCACCCCCCCTCTAGGTGATTTCAATTGGTATCAGAGTTAGAACTCTAGTTTTTAGCCTCACATTCTTAGAGAGATCCTAAAATTTGCTAATCATTATTTGCATTCTTTCATTCATACACTAGTAAAAATGACCGACAACATTAAGACCCCTCCTAAATTTGACGGACTTAATTTCCCTATTTGAAATGTTAGGATGACTATCTTTCTACAATTCCTAGGTAGTTTAGTTGCTAAATCCTTGACCAAACCCTATACTAGACCCGATAGTGAGGAGAGCACTTGGTCCGACTTTACCTACAAAGAATATGAGGCTAATTCTAAGGCTCAAAATTCCCTTCTCACCGCCTTGAATGAGGATGATCTTACACAGGTTATACATTGCCAATCCGCCTATGAGATTTGGCAACACTTATTGGTCACACACGAGGGGACATCACAAGTAAAGAGAGCTAAAATAGATCTCTTGAGGTCCCAATATGAAAGTTTCAAAATGCTTGAAGATGAGTCTATTAATTCTGTGATTACCAAGTTTACTAAGATTACCAATGCTCTTTCTTCTCTAGGTGATGATATAAGTAACGACCAAAAGGTGCGCAAAGTGATTCGAGCTCTTCCTTCGTCATGGGAGATCAAGGCTACCACCTTAAAGGAGTTGAATGATAAAGATGAAATGGATCTCATAAGTCTTATTGGAAACCTTAAGACTCATGAGATGAAAAAGAAGGCAAGAGAAGAAACGGTACCTCAAAAGAGAAATCCATATCTTTCAAGTCTTCCTCTATCATTGATGACGATGATGAAGATGGAGAAGAGGATGAGGAGCTATCTCTACTAGTGAGAAATGTGAAGAGGATGTACCGCAAGAACAAACTCAACTATAGAAAGAAAAGGGAAGGGAAGGAGGAGAAAAGAATCATTTGCTACAATTGTCGGAAACCCGGACATATCATGGCCGATTGTCCCGACTTCAAGAAAAAGATGACTTCTTCCTTAAAGCAAAAAAGGCCGGTTGAAAAGAAGGCATACAAGGCCACTTGGGATTCGGCAAGCGAGTCCGAAGATGAGGTGGACACGGCAAATATGTGTTTCATGGCAAACACACCCAAGGTAACCACTCAACCTCTTGATGAAGAAAATAAAATAAGTAGAGAAATGTTAGAACATGCTTTTGTTGAACTTTCTGAAAGCTTTGATGATAAAAAGGTAGAATGTTCTAAATTGAAAAAGGAAATTGAGTTGCTTAAAAACCAACTTGCAATTATTTCGAAAGAAAAGGAAGAAATTTCTTCTAATCTTATTTTAACTAAAAGAGAATTTGATGCTTATAAAGTTGCTTGTAAAGCTGAATTTCCAAAAGTTGATGAAAATGAATTTTCTTTGTTAAAAACTAGAATTATTGATTTTGAAAATGTTTTAAAAGATTGTGCTTTTAATACTATGAAATTAGAGGAAATGTTTTCAAAGAAGCACACTCCACATGTTAAGAATGATAAAACAACTCTTGCTAAAAAATGCTCACCATGTCAACACTTCACATGTTAAAACTACTCATGCACACAAGTCACATGCTAGTAAGCTACACACTCATTATGCATTTAAATATGGAAGAGTTTATAGATGTACTTATTGTGGTCGAAATGGCCACTTAGCTAAATTTTGCTATGATCAAATGAATAGATCTAATAATCTTGTGTGGGTTCATGACACTAACACTTCAGGACCCAAGAAAATATGGGTACCAAAATCAAGTCCTAAATTATTTGATGTAGGTACACACCAAGGCTCCAAGACGTAAGGAGCGGTGGTACCTTGATAGTGGTTGTTCAAGACATATGACATGGGATATCAACAACTTTACAACCCTATCAAGGTACGTTGAATGTGGCACCGTCACTTTCAGAGATGATTCCAAGGGCACTATCATCGGTATAGGTAACATTCAAATTGGTGCATCTCCTATTATAGAAAATGTTCTTGTTGATGGACTTAAACATAACTTGCTTAGTATAAGTCAACTTTGTGATCGTGGTCTTAAAGTTGTGTTGATGATTCTTCTTGCAAAATTTTTGATTGTAAAACTAATGATTGTATTCTCACCAGATTTCGTGATAATAATGTCTATATCATTGACATGCTTAATTTGGATTGTTCTACTAAATGCTTGAATGCTTTTGATGAGACTTCTTGGCTTTGGCATAGAAGATTAGGACATGCATCTTTTGATCATCTTGCTAGGATTAATTCTAAGAAATTGGTGAAGGGTATTCCTTACTTGAAGTTTGAAAAAGACCGCATTTGTGGTGCATGCCAACTTGGGAAACTAACCAAGTCTTCTTTCAAACTAATCAAGAATATCATGTCAACTAGGCCATTAGAATTAATTCACATGGATCTTTTTGGACCAACTAAAACTAAAAGCTTAAATGGTAGTAGATATGCTTTTGTTTTAGTTGATGATTTTTCCCAGTTCACTTGGGTTTTCTTTTTGGAGCACAAAGATCAAACTTTTTCGCATTTTAAGATTTTTCGAAAAAGAGTTGAAAAAGAAAAAGGTTTTTCGATTTTGAAAATAAGAAGTGATAGAGGTGGTGATTTCATTAACCAACTCTTCATGACTTATTGTGATGAAAAGGGAATTAAGCATGAAATATCATGTCCTGGTACTCTACAATAAAATGGAGTTGTAGAAAGAAAGAATAGAACCCTTCAAGAGATGGTTAGGACTATGATAAGTGAATATGACCTCCCTCAATATCTATGGGCCGAGACCGTAAACACCGCATGCTACATATCAAACCGTATTTATTTGTGTAAAAATACTTTCAAGACATCTTTTGAAATTTATCATTTAAGAAAACCAAATGTTTCATATTTTAAAGTTTTTAGATGCAAGTGTTTGTTTTGAATACTAAAGATAACTTGGGTAAATTGATGTTACGGCTTATGAAGCAATATTTGTTGGATATTCTACTACTAGTAAAACTTATAGAGTATTCAATAAATCTTCTCTTACTATTGAAGAATCCATGCATGTTAAATTTGAAGAATCTAATGTTGTTGTTGAGAATGTTGTAGAGTTTGACTCATTAGGTGAGGATATGGAGAAAATTTCCTTGAAGGACTCACCCATTCAAGAAGAGAAGTAAGAACCTATTGGTGAAGTTCAAAAGGAAGAAGTGGAACAATCTCAACCACTTCCTAAAGATTGGAGATTCGCTACAAATCATCCCAAGGATCTCATCATAGGTGATGTATCTAAAGGGGTAACAACTCGCTCCAAACTCCATGACTTGTGTGGTAACTTTGCATTCATTTCTTATTTTGAACCCAAAAACATCCTCGAAGGCGAGGGTGACTCATATTGTTTGCTAGCTATGCAAGAAGAACTCAATCAATTTGAGCGCAATCAAGTTTGGCACCTTGTTCCTAGACCCCACGATAGACCAATAATTGGTACTAAGTGGATTTTTAGGAATAAGATGGATGAGTCAGGAAATGTTATTAGGAATAAAGCTAGGTTAGTGGCCCAAGGTTACACTCAAGTTGAAGGAATTGACTTTGAGGAGACCTTTTGCACCCGTAGCACGGCTTGAAGCCATACGGATTACACCAGCTTATGCATCTTTTAAAAATTTTAAACTTTTTCAAATGGATGTAAAAAGTGCATTTTTAAATAGTTTTATAAATGAAGAAGTTTATGTTGAATAACCTCCCGGTTTTGTTGATCATGTTCATCCTAATTTTGTTTTTAAGCTTGATAAAGCTTTGTATGGATTAAAGCAAGCTCCTAGAGCTTAGTATGAAAGGCTTTCTAGTTTTCTTCTTTCAAATAATTTTGTTAAAGGCAAAGTAGACACAACATTATTTACTAAGCATGTTGATAATGACATTCTTATAGTGCAAATTTATGTTGATGATATAATTTTTGATTCTACTAATGAGCTTTTGTGCAAGGAGTTTGAAAAGTGTATGCAACGTGAATTCGAGATGTCTTCAATGGGTGAATTAAACTTCTTTCTTGGACTCCAAATCAAGCAAATGCGGGATAGGATATTCATATGTCAAGCCAAGTACTCAAAGGAACTAATAAAGAAATTTGGACTTGAAGGTTCGAAAATTTGCAACACTCCCGTGGCAACTACCACCAAGCTTGATAAGGATGACCAAGGTAAATGTGTTGATATTAAGTTATATAGAAGCGTGATTGGTAGTTTGTTGTATTTAACGACAAGTAGGCTGGAGATCATGTTTAGTGTGTGTCTTTGTGCTAGATTCCAATTGTGTCCTAAAGAGTCTCATCTTCTTGCTGTAAAACGCATCATTCATTATATTAAGGGCACTATTGAAATGGGTCTTTGGTATCCGAAAACTGGAGATTTTTCAATGACGAGTTTTTCGGATGCTGACTATGCGGGTTGTAGAGTGGATAGAAAGAGTACTAGTGGGACATGTCAATTTCTTGGTAATTGTCTTGTTTCATGGTCCTCTAAGAAACAAAATTCGGTAGCCCTCTCAACCGCCGAGGCGGAGTATGTTGCAGCGGGGGCTTGTTGTGCACGAGTCCTTTGGATGAAACATACTCTCCTTGATTATGATTTGCATTATGACCATATAAAAATATTTTGTGATAATACTACTACTATTCATACGACTAAGAATGCAAATCAACATAGTAAGACCAAGCACATTGAGATTAGATATCACTTTCTTAGAGATCATTTTGAGAAAGGTGATATAGAGATTGATTATGTTTCTTCAGATTTGCAACTTGCCGATATTTTCACTGAACCACTTGATTTTAATAGATTTTCTTTTATATGTAGTGAACTTAATGTTTGTGTTATTGAATAAATTTTTTTCCTTTTTGATGTATGACAAAAAGGGGGAGAAATATGGGTATGATGATTTTCTTGTATATGAGGTATATATGAGTTTTGCAAGTGTATATAGTTTTTGCAAGAGTTTTTAGCACGAGTTTTAGTCTCATGTCTCATGTTTTTGAATTTTCATGTTTTTGAATTGCTTTTACTTGTTTAATATAGCATAATTTGAGGGGAGTTTTACCTCTCTCTTTATATCTTTTTGATATAGCCTATATGTTTTGTCATCATCAAAAAGGGGGAGATTGTTGGCTCAAAAGGTTACACTCTCCATTTTTTAAAGTCTTGATGATAACAAAACACATGGAAGCTATATGGTACTAATAAGTTTGTTTAAGATGAGTTTCAGGTTAGTACCTTCTATGAAGGCCATTGTTTAGCTATTGCAAGGTTTTCTAGGTTCATGGAGCAAATAAGGCAAATGGCACAAGTGAAAATGTCCATAGAAGAAAAGGCTCTAGCATGACATTGCATGGCTCAAGACTTCATTATGGCTCAGAGACTTCATTAGATTTGTTTTTAGTTTTATAGTTTGTTAAAGAATAGTGAATAGGTTTGAAGCTCAAAATTCCTACACACAAGTTTTTGCGCACATGTCTTTTCTAAAAATCTCTCCTATATATATATACAAAATATTTTAAATATAGTTTATTACTTACAAACTCCATTTTGTATATTATACCTAGTTATGATAAACACTATTTTGAAAACTATCAAAATCCCTTTGAAAATCCTTTTCAAAAATCAATTTTTGACCTGAGGCGGTCGACCGGCCGGTCGACCGACTCTGTTTCAGGTCAGATCGGTCGACCGACCGGTCGACCGGGATTCTGACCGTTGGGTGCGTGCATGTGTGCACGTTTCCTGGTCGACCGGGCGGTCGACCAGAACCCAATTTCGGTCGACCGACCTTCGGCCGACTGTAAGACAGCAACTCTCTGTTTGTTGCGGTAGACCGGGCGGTCGATCGTGGGCCTGCAACGGCTCTATTTTTTGAAAACCCGGTCGACTAGCCGGTCGACCGAGGCTGTGTTTCAGCCTTAACGGCTATTTTTTAAAAACACATTTTAAATTGTACTTTTTGTTTCTAAACGAATTTAGGGGCTGATTTTGGGTCAAATACTTCCTAATTACCTATTGTATTAGTTTACCCTTTAATCCCTAACTCTATCCTATAAATAGGGGTGATTAGGGTTGTGGGATTAACGACAATCATTTGCAAAAATTATTCAAAGTTTAAAGACTTTCAAAAGAGTTTTGTTCTTGGTTTTTGTGCTAAAAAATCTCTCTCATTTCTGAAGTTTTTGTTTCAAAGCTCTCTCAAAATTCATTTTCTTTTTCCACTTACAATACTAGAGCTTCAATCCTACTCATTGTTCTATAGGGCTTTTGTAAGGGAAAAGAATTTTTTTTTCAAAAAAGAGTTTGTGATATTTTGATCACCAAGGAATACTTGTACTTGAGATTGTGGAATTGGGTACTTCGGTGTGATTGTAACTCTTTGTGAAGTTATAGTGGTTAGAAATCCTTCTGGGTGAAGGCGGGGACGTAGAGCTGGGTGCTCGAACCTCGGAAAAATTCTCGGTGTTTGCGTTTGGTTTACTTGCTTTAATTCCTTACTTTATATTCATTGCTTCATTTACTTGCTCTACATATTCATTGCAAAATTGTACTTGCTCTACATATTCATTGCTATATACACTTGTTTCATATTCATATTGTCGATCAAATACTCATACAACAAGATTACAATACCCACCTCAAACTCTTATCTAGAGGAATCACGAGGAAGAAGTTCAGAGCCCTTCACGGCGTATTCGGTTTCTAATTTTTTTTGGGTGATCGTTGCATCATAACATTTTTAATTGTGCATTGATTAGCATTATCACCTATTCACCCCCCTCTATGTGATTTCATTAACCCCACTAAAGTGGTGAGGTTAACCCACTAACAATTGGTCAATTATTGACCTAGCAAGCCCTCCAGCAGGGATGAGTAAAGCTTCAAGCAAAACTATTACAACGCTTCAGGCAAAGTAAGAATTAGCTTCAAGCGAAGCTACAAGTTAGCTCTCTATGGAGCTCTGAAGAGTTTCATGCGAAGTTATCACGAAGCTTCAAGCAAAGCTATCATAAAGTTTCAAGTGAAGCTAGAATAGCTTTAGGCGAAGCTGTAAATTATCTCTCTAGAGAGCTCTAAAGAGCTTCATGCGAAGCTGTCATGAAGCTTCAGACGAAACTAAAGTTAGCTTCAGGCGAGGCTTATTACAAAGCTTCAGGTGAAGCTAGAATTAGCTTCAGACGAAACTTATCACAAAGCTTCAGACGAAGCTAGAGTCTTAGCCTTTTAATAAGGCTGTAGAGATTCAAGCGAATCTATCCCATTGGGTTCATGCGAGACTAAGTATTGAACTGACTTAGCATCATAGACCTGCTTAGGCCTCTTCAAAAGGCAATATTTGGCTTATTGTCTGCTACACTGGATCAGTAAGATTTGATTCAGAGCTTTGTCTCTAGAGGATGGGCAGAAATTGGTCATCAGCTTGTCCACGACTCGTCTTTTGTAAATGTCGACAAGTTTAGACATTATTCGGACCGGTTGAAATGCTGTCTGAGAATTTATCTTTTTAGAGTATTAACGTCTCCATCAATAATAACCAATATTTATTAGTCTTGTTTGTGCCATCCATTATGAAGACTCAGAGAAATGCATGCAACAAATAAATGTTAGCCGGGTGAGCAAAAAATATCTTTAACAGTGTTTGTATCTAGACAATTTCTATGAACCTCATGTTGGCCCAAAGGCCTATCACTCTAGTCTTGATGATGATCAACTCATATAGTTATAGTACTAATGATCTTGTGTTTAATTAGTCTCAGATTTATGATCAAGATCTTAGTTGGTTTTTAGCTTCAACAAAGGATTTAAAGTCAAGTTTTGGAGCTAGCACAGTTTGATTCAAGAGCCTATGCATCAAGACCACATTAAGTACTCAAGAGGAGTCTAACTCTTTGGATCAAGTTTGGACCAAGTCAAGAAGATGAGAAGACTTCAAGTGAAGACCTTCCAGATCAAGACTTGAGTCTAGGTTTGTTTTATTAAGATTTTGTTTTAGTTAAAATGTAAAGGATAGAATAGTTGGTGGATTGTCAAGTATACCATGTACACTCACACACAAGATTTAGATGTGTTTTTATAAAAGAGTTTTTATTTTGGAAAGATACAAAAGAGTTTTCATTTTGGAAAAATACCGTTTTGATTTTTGGAGTTTAATATATACATGTGTTTTAACCAAAGCTATTTTACATCGTAATATCAAAAACATAGATATTTCATCATATATGTGTAGTGGATCATATACATACACTTTATACTTTAAAAGTGTTTAAAATATCTTGTTTTTGTATTTGGAGAAGTTTTGGAAAAAATAAGTTTTGGAAAAACCAATTTGGAAAAATACAGATTTTGTTTTTAGCCAAAAATTTTAAGTTACAAAAATAGTTCAAAATGTTTGTAACATGTCTTGATTTTACTCAAACATATTTGTATATCAAAGTATAATACTGAAACTATTTTTGTTAAATTTTAGAGATTTTATGAGATTTTATTTAAGCTAAAAAGACAACCTTTTAATCCCTATATAGTTTCTCTGGCTTCTGCCGGTCGACCGGACTGGTCGACCGAGATAAGAGTCGGTCGACCGAGTCGGTCGACCGACGTGCACAAACGTGCACGCCAGTTCTGGCTGGAGGGCCGGTCGACCAACCCGATCGACCGCCAGAGAGCTTCTCTCTCTGGAAAGCCCCGGTCGACCGGGTCGGTCGACCGACAGAGAGTGTTGCTCTCTGTTCCAGGCCTCGATCGACCGGGCCGGTCGACCGCTGGCCCAACGGTCAGATTTCTGACCATTGGCGGTCGACCGGGCCGGTCGACCGACAGCAGTCCAGAGCTGCTGACTGGACCCCAACGGCTAGTTTTCTTTGACCTATAAAAGGGGCTTTGTTGGACTGTTTTTGAACAAGTTTTCAAGTGAGTTTTTGTACCAGTTTTTCCTACTCTTTTAAGAGGTTTCTCCACTTATTTTAAGAGCCAAATACTTCCATTCAAAAGGAGAGTTTATCAAGAGTTTTCAAAAGTGATTTCTTGTGTTTTCCACCACAATTTCGATCCTTATTTTTCTCACAAACACTTGAGCTATCCATTGATATATTCATCCTATAGGAGTGTTATTGTGAGATTGTTTTTAGGTGATCAAAGTGTTATGATCACCAAAGACTTCATTTTTCTTTGAGGAGGCGGACATGTGTGTTCGCATTGTTTCAGGTTCTAGTGGGAACTCGGTGTTTGAGGAGCGGCCTTGACGAGCTAGTGAGCTTGCGGTGTGTTCTTGCGGGAACAAGAGAGGGACTAGAGAGTCCAAAGAGCTTGTAGGTGATGCGGCACCAAGTGATCTGGTGGGATCGATTTTAGTGGAAATCCTTCATAGTGTTGAAGGCGGGGACGTAGAGCAAGTGTGCTCGAACCTCGAAACAAATCTCCCGTGTTTGCGATTACTCTAATTCTATCTCTTACTTGTCTTTAATCTGGCATACTATTATTGTCTTTATCTTTATATGCTTGATATATTGTGTGCTTATTGTTATATGCTTGGGGTTTGTTTGCTAACACTTGTATTCAACCAAGAGAGGCAACGCGGCACCTCAACTCTTATTTAGAGGAATCTTGAGGAGTTAGTCCAGAGCCCTTCACGTGGAATCCGACTACACTCTTATGTTATACTTGGTGTTTAGTTGAAGAAGTTTTAGTTTACATTAATAAGTTTTTAATTCCGCATTAATTGACCTTTAGATTAGCTAGTCACCTATTCACCCCCCTCTAGGTGATTACAATTGGTATTAGAGCCACGTGCTCTTGATTTGGGTCTAACAACCTAGAGTTTAAAGATCCTCATTTCATAGCTAATCACAATATTTGTACACACACCATAGATTTCATGTCACCTCCCACCTTTGACATTCTTAACATCCAAACTTGGAAGGTTAAGATGTCGTTGAACCTCAAAGCACTAGGTAGTCATGTTTATTTTATCACTACTAGAGATTCTTATTGTTTAAATGGTAAAAATATTGAGGCTAATACAAAAATCATTCATGCTTTGAAGAATACCCTAAATGTTGAATATTTATCTAGAGTTTCTAACATTGACTTGGCTTTTATAGTTTGAAACACCATCATCTCCTTGGCGAAAATGAACAATATTATGCGGGGAGCGACTCGGATGTTGGAAGTGACGCTTCCAACGGTGCTACATGGTCCAAGGGGATAACCCCCTTGAGGTAACTACCGAATCCGAGGTAGAAGAAGATGTTGATATGTCTTATGATGAGCTTGAATCATTTTGTCAACAACTTCATGAAAAATATGAATTGCTTAAAAAGGATAACAAGAAAATGAAAAATAAATAAGATTGCTTGTTAAAAGAAAAAGATTCTTTACAAGATAAATTTGAAAATATATCAAAAGAAAATGAAAGTTTGAAAAATAAAAATATTTTCTTGCTTTCTAAATTGAATGATTTGTGTGAAAGAAATAATACCTTGAAAAATAAAATTGTTTTGGTGGAAAAACAAAAAGAAGTTGCTTTACATGAAAACACTTCCTTGAAAAGAAAAATTGTTGAAAAAGAAAAGAAAACGTTTCTAAAAAGAATAAGAAAAATGATTCTCATTCTCATCATGCTTTACATGCCACTATTAATCAAAATGAGATTAAATTTTTGAAAAAATAGAATTGATTGTTTAAGCTCAACTTTGAGCAATTGTGCATTTAACCATAAAAAATTGGAATCCTTTTTTCAAAAGAAACAAGTTCCCTATGTTCATGCACAACACCCACAACATGCATATGCATACTTTGCACATCATGATCACACTCATACACATATGCATCTTAGATGTACAAGTGTACACATTGTGACCGCAAAGGCCATTTAGCAAGATTTATTTATGATAGAATAAATTCTTCAAATTCTGCTAACAAAAAGGTTTGGGTTCCTTACAATGCTAACCATCAATGACCTAAAGAAAATGGGAACCAAAATCCCCACCTGTTGTATTTGATGTAGGTGCGGGCTCTCACAAAATGTGAGAGGGATGGTGCCTTGGTGGTGGATGCACATAGACTTGATGGACATACATTTGATGCACCGCTATCAAGGAGGTTTGGTGGGACAACCACCATGATTTGGAGATTTGGAGTATAGTTCATGATTTGGTAACTATCTCTAAACTCCTAATTTATTTACATGCCTTTTCATATATGATATTTTTAGCATGTTCATGTTTTATTTGTTTTGTGCTTCATGTGGTAAATACTTGTTTAGATGTAGTTTTTATTAAAACTTAGATATATACTTGTACAAGTAGTGAGCAAACATTTAATTCATATACGTTTGCACTTCATTGTTCATTGTACTCACTATATGCACATGTATAACCTAGTTTTGATGATTTCCTCATTTACATTTGTTTTGTCAATTTTCATGTTTTACTTCATGTATATGTATTTTATATTTCAAATCTAATAAATATACATGTATACCCCTTGAGTCATTTGCCTTCATGCAATTTATCTTATGGACTCTTTTTATGTTTGGGATATGTATGCATATTATTAGTTTTGGATAAAAACATACATATACCTAGAAGTTTGTTTTAAAGATAAAAAATAAATTTTTATGATTTTCATCTTTATATGAAAAATAAATTTTTCAAGATTTTTTTATGATTTGATATTCATGTTCGTTTTAAGTTTCATTGATTATCTTCATGGAAAATGCTAATTACATGATTCCGTGCACTCACACTTTATTTATTTATTCATGACTTTGTTTAATGATTATTTTGAGCCTTATAGATTTCGAGTGTCAATTCATGTGTATTTAATATGTTTCATGATAGACATATGATTTGGTTTCATGTTTTGAAGGATCTTTAACTTATTTTTCAAAAATTACTTTTAACTAGTTATTATTCTTCATTTGGTAGTGATTTTCAATACTAAAATATTTTCAAAATTATTTTTGAAAACCCCTACCTACCCCTTCATGGGCGGACGGATGGGCGAGTATGCTTTGCAAGCCTTATTGAAAATCTTTTATCTTGTGCATAAAAAGGGTGGATTTTTATGAGTTATACACTAATTTCACTTCATAATCTCAATTGGTATCATAATTTCATTTGGTATACAATTGATATATTTTGTATACTCATAATCTTGTTATATATATGTATGCTTTCAATTTTAACTTATATCAATTTCTATTGGTATTATCATTTTTCATACATATATATGATATGTTTGTACTTGATTTAAAATTGGTTTACATGTTTAAAGCACAAAGTTTGTTTATGCTAAGCTTAATTTAAATCTTGATTTTCAATTGATTTCTCAATTGATAATTTTTTATAAGCTTATGCATTATCTTCAAATGATATTTTTTTTACAATTGGTATTTTTTTTGATATCAAAATGTACAATATGTTTCAATCACAATTAAAATTCAAAATTTATAATGTTTATTTACAATTTGTATCTTAAAATTTGATTTACTAAGATATCTCAAAATTTGTTTTATTTAGAAAATTTAAATTTTTGTTTTAATAAGAAATATTAAAAATGTTTTGATTTGTATTGCCTATATGTAAGGGGAGCTTAACATCTCTTCTACATATAGATTCATGTTGAGTGTATCTTATATTGAGGAGCTTAACTCTTCTGTATGCGATACACGTGTGTAGGGGAGCTTCACATCTCCTCTTATGCATTGCATATTATGCGTTATGTGAATTAGGGCGTGTCATCCCTTCTTCATGTAATGCATATATGTAGAGAAGTTATCTTAGCGTCTTCCTCTTCATGAATGTATATGGCATATATCTTTATTGGTTGATTTGATTTCACCCTTTTGTTGTTTTTGACAGAAGGGGGAAACATTGTTTTGTGTTTACTTTAACCTTTTGTTGATGATTGACAAAAAGGGGGAAGTGTTTTAGTATTTATGCATGTTTTCTTTGCTTTACACATAAAGGGGGAGAAGAATTTCTTGTTTATGCATATTGTTTTTTTTGCAAAAAGGAGAAAAGAATTTGATGAGTTTTTATGCTTGGCATGTTTATCTCCTTATATTTGCATACATGTTTGTTTAGATTCTTTTACTTTATTGCCATATCTATTTATTTATTGTGATGCATGAGTTAGAAGGGGACTTCTTTGAAGCTTTACTTTAATCCATGCATATATAACTCCATGAGTTTTGTCATCATCAAAAAGGGGGAGATTGTTGGCCCAAAGGCCTATCACTCTAGTTTTGATGATGATCAACTCATGTAGTTATAGTACTAATGATCTTGTGTTTAATTAGTCTCAGATTTATGATCAAGATCTTAGTTGGTGTTTAGCTTCAACAAAGGACTTAAAGTCAAGTTTTGGAGCTAGCACGGTTTGATTCAAGAGCCTATGCATGAAGACCACATCAAGTACTCAAGAGGAGTCTAGCTCTTTGGATCAAGTTTGGACCAAGTCAAGAAGATGAGAAGACTTCAAGTGAAGACTTTCAAGATCAAGACTTAAGTCTAGGTTTGTTTTATTAAGATTTTGTTTTAGTTAAAATGTAAAGGATAGAATAGTTGACGGATTGCTCAAGTATACCATATACACTCACACACAAGATTTAGATGTGTTTTCATAAAAGAGTTTTTATTTTGAAAAAATACAAAAGAGTTTTCATTTTGGAAAAATACCGTCTTGATTTTTGGAGTTTAATATATACACGTGTTTTAACCAAAGCTATTTTAGATCGTAATATCAAAAACATAGATATTTCATCATGTATGTGTAGTGGATCATATCCATACACTCTATGCTTTAAAAGTGTTTAAAATATCTTGTTTTTGTATTTGGAGAAGTTTTGAAAAAATAAGTTTTGGAAAAACCAATTTGGAAAAATACCGATTTTGTTTTTAGCCAAAATTTCTAAGTTACAAAAATAGTTCAAAATGTTTGTAACATGTCTTGATTTTACACAAACATGTTTGTATATCAAAGTATAATACTGAAACTATTTTTGTAGAATTTTAGAGATTTTATGGGATTTTATTTAAGCTAAAAAGATAACCTTTTAATCCCTATATAGTTTCTGTCTGGCTTCTGCCGGTCGACCGGACCGGTCGACCGAGATAGGAGTCGGTCGTGCACAAACGTGCATGCCAGTTCTGGCTGGAGGGCCGGTCGACCGACCCGATCGATCGCCAGAGAGCTTCTGCTCTCTGGAAAGCCCCGGTCGACCGGGCCGGTCGACCGGTAGAGAGTGTCTGCTCTCTGCTCCAGGCCTCGGTCGACCGGGCCGGTCGACCGCTGGCCCAACGGTCAGATTTCTGACCGTTGGCGGTCAACCGGACCGGTCGACTGACAGTAGTCCAGAGCTGCTAATTGGACCCCAACGGCTAGTTTTCTTTGGCCTATAAGGGGGCTTTGTTGGACTGTTTTTGAACAAGTTTTCAAGTGGGTTTTTGTTCCAGTTTTTCCTACTCTTTTAAGAGGTTTCTCCACTTATTTTAAGAGCCAAATCTTCCATTCAAAAGGAGAGTTTATCAAGAGTTTTCAAAAGTGATTTCTTGTGTTTTTCACCACAATTTTAATCCTTATTTTTCTCACAAACACTTGAGCTATCTATTGATATATTCATCCTATAGGAGTGTTATTGTGAGATTGTTTTTAGGTGATCAAAGTGTTATGATCACCAAAGACTTCATTTTTGATTTGAGGAGGCAGATATGTGTGTTCGCATTGTTTCAGGTTCTAGTGGGAACTCGGTGTTTGAGGAGCGGCCTCGACGAGCTAGTGTTCTTGCGGTGTGTTCTTGCGGGAACAAGAGAGGGACTAGAGAGTCCACAGAGCTTGTAGGTGTTGCGGCACCAAGTGATCCGGTGGGATCGATTTTAGTGGAAATCCTTCATAGCGTTGAAGGCGGGGACGTAGAGCAGGTGTGTTCGAACCTCGAAACAAATCTCCGTGTTTGTGATTGCTCTCTCTATCTCTTACTTGTCTTTATATCTTGCATACTATTATTGTCTTTATCTTTATTTGCTTGATATATTGTGTGCTTATTGTTATATGCTTGGGGATTGTTTGCTAACACTTGTATTCAACCAAGAGAGCCAACGCGGCACCTCAACTCTTATTTAGAGGAATCTTGAGGAGTTAGTCCAGAACCCTTCACGTGAAATCCGGCTACACTCATGTGTTATACTTGGTGTTTAGTTGAAAAAGTTTTAGTTTGCATTAATAAGTTTTTAATTCCGCATTAATTGACCTTTACATTAGCTAGTCACCTATTCACCCCCCTCTAGGTGATTACACCTCAATATATGCATGTTCGGATAGATTCTTCATTAGTTGCTGCATTTGAAATCTTCTAGCATATTCCACGACTTTAAACTTCTTCCTTATATTGTAGATTGTCCTCAATGTGCTCACATTCAGATTGTTTCTTTATTTCAATGTATTCAAAATATCTCTTGGCCAAACAAGAGTCTTCGACATATCTACAACCAATTTCTCTTATTCTTCTGACAATTTACCTGCAAAAGAATGTCCTTTCAAATTTTTTACTGCCAAAGGTTATGAATATCACATGCAATAAAAAGCACTCATTCTTCTTCGTTGGACAACTCCTTACCCTTCAATAGGAACGAACAATCATATTTTTTTGCTACAAGTAGTTTTCAATCCCTTGCTGCTATGATTTTTCATGACATTCTATTTCTGTATGTTCCTTCTCTATCATAATTAAGAAGTACCTTTCTATTTTTTTCATTTCTCGAGGTATTAGATTTCTTGATAACGATAAAAAATCCTTGTGACTTATCAACTTCTCAAGCCCATTTTTATCAATGCCTCTTGATTTTGAAATATCTCACATGTAGTGAAGCCTCCACTGTAGTGAAATTTAAGCTCTGTACAGATATTGCTACATTGGGTAGAAGATTGCTCCAGCAAATAATCCATCCAAAAAACACAAGATTAAATCTATATGCAAATATTTGTTCGGCCAAACAGTATAAAAATTTACTCACTATTTGGTCATGGTACCGAACAAATAAATCTTGTTTGATATTGTAACGCCCCGATCTTGCAGCTACAGAGACCTTACTGCGACATATAACGCAGGTCAGAAATACCCTCACAATATACGCTAAGTATCAGACATGCAAGAATCAGAGTACGAAAGTATGTGATGCATTATATATTTCAACATAAGAGTATAATTACAAAGTTATCATAGGATATGACCCAATATTAAAAGAATATTACATCACCGATAAGCGTAAATGCGAGAATAAAAAGAGATATATAAGTATGCGTAATACAAAAAGCGTTCACGAGTTACGAAAGAAAAACTCGAGAGATAAGCAGGAGGCTGGAAGGATAGGGCCTCAGACTAGTCTACCGCTATCCATGATGCTACTGCTGCATAACTCTGATGAACATGAAGTCCACATGCTCCAAGCTTCGGAACCTGGACATGCAGATACAGGGTTGCCAGAAGCAACCCAACGAGTGGCAAGATGAGTGCCAAGTGGCGTGCAGGATCAAACACACATGTATTAATAAATTTGAATCAAAAAGCATACATTGAAAATCGTGTAGTGAGCACAAGCATACAAGAGCAGGTAAGAAGACAGTAAGTAAAATAAATGTGATAAAACAAGTTATACAAGCCCAAATTACCGATCTGTGAGATTAGTATATCGAAAGAGTAATCCAAACAAAAAAAACCCTCATATATATACCTTATATCTCACATCACTGTATCTTTATCCTGAGTTCATATAACCCGAGTTGTCTCCTAAACTAAGAAAACAGCATAAAACTGAAAAAATCAATAAAACTAATAAATACTGAATACAAGCAAAACTAGTTGTGCAAGCTCAGTTTACGGCTTCACAAAACTAGTACATCGAATAATCCAAATAAGAAAACCCTCATCTATATACCTTATGCCTTACTTCACCGTAATCCGAGTGTATACAATCCGAATTGCAAAGCAGTACGACGAGTTATTATATTAGCACTTTGTTATTATTACTCGTCCGACCCATATATCTAAGTATGTATGTGGCGTACGTTCTATCCCACAACTCCATATATGAGTAAGTCGATATTGTTATTGGAAACTGATGATGAAACCAAGGGGTTATGTTTACAGTAAGTCCCGTGCATGCCTGGGACCACGGTCCAACGTGTTCTGTTGCTGGTGTACGAACCAGCAGTAAGGTGTATAGGAGGTGGGTCTTATTGTATGCCTATTTAGGAATATAACATGAGGTAGGGAGCCAGCGCTCCCTCGGAACACTTGGAGGCGCTCAGGTAAAACCGAAAGTTTTAGTTGCTCAACATCTCTAATACCACCGTAAACATATACACCACTTGAAGTCCATCGGTATGTCTCTTACCCGGTGTAAGTTATCCTTTTTATTATCACGAATTAATTATCAATTTACGGGAATAACAGGAGCAGGTCAAGTGCAAAAATTCAGGAATACATGAGTATTAGGGATATAGGTCACTGTATATAATATAAGATAACAATTACAGAATTTTCGTAATATGATAATCACAAGTCTAGTGTTAAGCAGGGAAGGTGACAAGTGATAATATACAAATATCAGGTGATAATAAGTAGGTGACAGGTGATAGGTAATAGCATAACAAATAGTAACAAGCAGGTGTCAGGTGATCTACATAGTAAGTAATAGCATGTCAAGTGATTAACACGACAGATATTAACTGTCATATGTCACAATATAGAAAATTGATACCAATATAGAAGATCGGTACAAATACAAGAAAACAATACTAGTACAGGGGATCGGTGCGAATACAAGAAAACAATACAGTTTTGAAAAAAGTATAATTAATGATTTCGAACTCTTCACAACCATCAAGAAAAGAATAATAGTTAAATTATCAAGCAGGTAAGCGGGCAAGTAAGTAAGCGAAAATCTAAGCGGAGCTAAGCAAAGCTGGAACGAAGTTAATATACAACACTAGATGTTATCACGCTCGGCGTGGTTACCGCTCGCGGCATAGCTAAACGCCCATGACGAAGCTGCGCTCACGGAGTAACTACGCTCAAATGGAGTTAGCCATAAAGTGTTGAACGTTAGGTCCGCCTACCAAGCATAGCGTAAAGAAAATTCAGAGGACTTTAATAAACCTCAGAGAGGTTAAACTCAGAGGTTATAGTATATAACCACATAGCGGTTAAGCCTAGAGGCTGAGTAAGCACCTACAGGAAATGTTAGTACCAAATAACACACATGCATATATAAATAGCAGGCAACAGAATCGACAAGCGAGTAAGCCCGGAGGCTGAGTAAGTAGGGATATAGCTAGACCGTGCTTGACGAGGCTATGCAATTAAGTTCGGCTCGCAACCACACGATATAGCTAGTAAAATCCAAAGGGTTTAAGTCCAAAGACTGATCAAAGTGGGAGCGTAGTGAGCTGTGCCTGACGAAGTATCCAATAGACTAATTATACAGTCACACGACTTAGTTAGGCTCTCAACCGAGCTAGAAAACCTAAGAGATTTAAGTCCGAGAACCAACGACCTCGAAGAGTCAGCCACGCATGGTAATAGAGCAAATATTATAGCAGTATACATATACAGGAATTAAACTACAATATTACAACTATTCGTCACACCGATACGAATACACGTGTCCCCAGAATACATGTACACACCCACAATTACAAATACAAACGACTCACATAATACAAATCATCCGTCTGAAATACACCTAGAAGGGGGTGAATATGTGTACTTGCTAATCTAGGACAAATAATGTGAAACTTAAAACTTAATTACAAACACACTATGTGTAACCAAAAGTGAGCCCGAATTTCCTGTGAAGGGCTCTGAAACTACTCCTCTAGATTCTGCTAGATTAAGAGTTGATGTGCTTTAATAAACTCTCTTGGTTGAACACAAGTATGGGCACACACAAACAATATCTAGCATATGAATATGAACAATGTAAAGCAATGCAAGATATAAGAGAGATGGAGTTGAGGGATAGTGGATCAAACACAAATACTAAGATATGTTTTGAGGCTCGAGCCACTGCTCACGTCCCTGCCTTCACACAGAACGATTTTCACTACATCTACACAGGACCTTACACAAAGGGACCTCCACTGAGAAATTATGACTCTACACAGGGAGTACATAACTCTTCTCCCAAACACAAACCTCTCCACAAGAGGGGGCACCTAGCCAAGTTCAAAGTAAAGAAAAATACACTTGGTGATCACAAAGATCACAAACAATTTCTCTTGATGATCTTGAAAGATCACAAATAATTTTCTCACAATACAAAGATCTTAAAGATAGATTTGAGATGATAGCTCAAGTATGTAAGAAAATAAAGTATTTGAAAATAAAATAACAAAGAAAAAACTTGAGAAAAACTTTTTGATGGATATATAAAATAAAAAACAAAATAGAATTCTCAAAGACTTGATTTTCTTTGATTTTTTAAAACTTTGAAAACAAATAAAGATAGAGAATATTGGCACAAAAACTCTTTTGAAAACTCTGTTAAAAACACTTGAGAAGGTGAAAAAATTGTTCTAAAAAATCTTAGTTAAAACTGGCCTCAAAAGACCCATATTTATAGGGTCTGAAAATGTAGCCGTTCGATTCAGATCAGGTCAAAACTAACCTGTCGGTCGACTGCCAGGTCGACTGGCCAACAGTCAGATTTCTGACTGTTAGGGCTATCGGTCGACCGCCCAGTCTACCGCCCTAGGGCAATTTGCTTGTCGGTCTACCGCCCGGTCGACCGAGGCAAGAACCAGAGAGTGAACTCTCTGGTCGGTCAACCGCACAGTCGACCGGGGGCAGATCGAGAGAGAAAGCTCATTAGATCAGTTGACTGTCTGGTCGATCGGTCCTAGGTCAAGGCAAGCTGTGTACGTCTATGCACATCGGTCGACCGCCCGGTCGACCGAGCTCTGGTCTAGTTGACTGCCAGTGGGCTCAGGTTAGGGTTTTATGGTTTGAAAACTTGATCTTTTAAATACCCATAAAATCACATAAAATCCACAAAATTGAGTTTTTATAAATATTTGAAGAACAAATATGTGTGACTAAAATTCAACACATATTTCAAACAATTTGAATTATTTTTCTGATATAGAAATGAAGCTTTAAATCAAACGAATATTTTCCAAAACTTGAATTTTGAAATGAAAATCCATTTTCTCTAAAACTTATATAAATACAAAACATGATATAGAAACACCCTAGAGGGGATGAATAGATGACTAGCTAATCTAATGGTGAATTAATGCGGAATTAAAACTATTTATGCAAACTAAAAACTATTAAGTTAAACAACAAGGTATTACTTAAGAGTGTAACCAAATTTTCGGTGAAGGGCTCTGAACTAACTCCTCAAGATTCCTCTAGATAAGAGTTGAGGTGCCGCTATGGCTCTCTTGGTTGAATACAAGTGTGAGCAAACAATCCCCAAGCATATAACAATATAGCACAAGATATATCAAGCATATAAAAATAAAAGCAATATAAGCATGCAAGATATAAACACAAGTGAGATATAGAGAGAGCAATCGCAAACACGAGAGATTTGTTTCGAGGTTCGAGCACCCTTGCTCTATGTCCCCGCCTTCAACACTGTGAAGGATTTTCACTATAAACTGATCTCACCGGATCACTCGGTGCCGCAACACCTACAACGAGTTCACACTAGAACTCCTTGGACTCACTAGTCCCTCTCTTGTTCCTGTACACACCGCAAGCACACTAGTTTGTCGAGGTCGCACCTCTACACCGAGATCTCACTAGAACTCGAAACAACGCGAACCCGCAAGTCCGCCTCCTCAAATACAAGATGAAATACTTGGTGATCTAAACACTTTGATAACCTACAAATACTCTCACAACAAATCCTCTATAGGATTGATATAGCAATGAAAAGCTCAAGTATATGTGAGAAAAACTAGGATTGATTTGGTGGTGAAAAACTCAAGAAATCACTTTTGAAAACTCTTGATAAACTCTCCTTTTGATTTGAAAATATAAGCTCTAAAACATGTGGATAAAATTACTGATATAGGTAAGAAAAACTAACCCAAAAACTTCTTGAAATCTTATGAAAAATAATCCAAGAGAAGCCCCTTTTATAGGCTTCAAAAATGTGACCGTTGGAGGCCAACTCAGCAGCCTGGTCTGCTGTCGGTTGACCGCCCGGTTGACCGGCCAACGGTCAGATTTCTGACCGTTATGCCAGCGGTCGACCGGCCAGTCGACCGTGGTCTGGATACAGAGAGCAGTAGCTCTCTGCTGGTCGACCGCCCGGTTGACCGGGGCCATTTTCAGAGAGCAGAGCTCTCTGGCGATCGACCGGGTGGGTCGATCGGCCCCCAGCCAAACAAGTCGTGCACATTTGTGCACATCGGTCGACCGCCCAGTCGACCTCTGTCACGGTCGACCGTGTGGTCGACCAGAAGAAGGCTAGAAACAGGTTTTTAGGGATTTAAAACTCGGTCTTTTTCCTTCAATAAAATCCCATAAATTCTCATAAAATCTACAAAAATAAGTTCAATAATATACTTTGATATATAAACATATTTGAGTAAAAATCAAAACATGTTACAAACATTTGAACTATTTTTATAATATGAAAGTTTTGCCTTAAACAAAAATCTGTATTTTTTCAAAACGATTTTTTCAAATTGAAAAACGATTTTTTCAAAACTCCTCCAAATATAAAAACAAGATATTTTAAACACTTTTGAAGCTTACTGTGTATGGATATGATCCACTACACATAAATGATGAAATATCTATGTTATTAACATTAAGCTCTAAATTAAGTTTTGATAAAACACATGTATATTTTGAAACTTAAAAACCAAGCTGGTATTTTTTAAAATGAAAACTCTATTATGAAAACACATATAAATCTTGTGTGTGAGTGTATATGAACTTGAGCAATCCACCAACTAATCTATCCTTTACATTTTATCTAAAAACAAAATCTTACTATAAACAAACCTAGACACAAGTCTTCTCTTGAAGTTCTTCTTCTTCTTGACTTGGTCCAAATCTTGATCCAATGAGCTAGACTCCTCTTGAGTACTTGATGCAATCTTGATGCGCGAGGTCTTGAATCGACACATGCTAACTTTAAAACTTGACTTTAAACTCATTGTTGAAGCTAAACACCAACTAAGATCTTGATCAAATATCTGAGACTAATTTAAACACAAGATCATTAGTACTATAACTACATGAGTTAATAATCATCAAAACTAGAGTGATGGGCCTTTGGGCCAACAATCTCCCCCTTTTTGATGATGACAAAACTCATGAGTTATATATGCATGAATTAAAGTCAAGCTTCATAGAAGTTCCCCCTTAACTCATGCATAACACTAAACATATAGATATTGCAATGAAGTTCATAAAACTAAACAAATATATATGCATAAATAAGGTGAGAGAAACGTGCATAAATCAAAAAAAATTTTCCCAAAAACCTTTTCTCCCATTTTGTATAAACTTAATCATTCTCCTCCTTTTTGTATAAACATAAACTAAAATGCATATATAAACTCAAAATCATTCTCCCCCTTTTTGTCAATCATCAACAAAGGGGTGAAAAACCAATCAACAATAAGGAAGTATATGCGATATACACTCATGAAGAGGAAAACGTTAAGTTAGCTCCCTTGCATACATGCATTACATGAATAAGAGATGACAGAACCCTAACT
Source organism: Agave tequilana (assembly GCA_038442645.1). Lineage (NCBI taxonomy): Eukaryota > Viridiplantae > Streptophyta > Magnoliopsida > Asparagales > Asparagaceae > Agave > Agave tequilana. The sequence goes on along the minus strand of JAVJIF010011845.1, from coordinate 61,122 downwards.
CACATAAAGCATAATATATAATGTATAAGTGGAGATGTAAAGCTCCCCCCTACACACGTATATCACATAAAGAAGAGATGCCAAGCTCCTCAATATAAGATACACTTAATATGAATCTATATATAGAAGAGATGTTAAGCCCCTTGCATATAGGCAATATAAATCAAATCATTTTTTAAGATACCAATTGAAATTGAAAATTTGTGATACCAAATGAAATTGAAACATTTGTAAATTTTGATACCAATGAAAGAAAATATCTTATATTTTGATACCAATTGAAATATATGATAAATTTGATACCAAATAAAAGGTAAAACATTTTTGATACCAATTAAAATTAAAACTCAATTGAAATTGAAACATATTGATACCAATTAAAGTATATTGTAATTTTTGACATTAATAAAAATACCAATTGAAAATAATGCATAAGCTCATTTAAATACCACAAATGATATACCAATTTGAAATCAAGATTTAAGTCAAGCTTAGCATAATTTGTGCTTTAAATATGTAAGGATATTATAAATCAAGCACAATCAAATCATATATATGTATGAAAATTAAAATACCAATCGAAATTGATATTAATTGAAATTTAAAGCATACGTATATAAGAAAATAAATTATGAGTATAAAAAAAATGTCAATTGTGATACCAATTGAACATATGATGAGGATCAAGTGTATAACTCATAATTATCCACCCTTTCATGCACAAGACAAAAGATTTTCAATAAGGCTCACAAGGTATGGTCGCCCATTCGTCTGCCCTTAAAGGGATTGGTAGGGGTTTTCAAAAATAAGAGTTTGAAAATATTGTATTGAAAACTCAACCCATTGAAGAATTAATAACTAGTTAAGTAATTTTTGAAAAACTAGTTAAAGATCCTTCAAACATGAAAAATAAAATATATATATATCATGAATCATACCAAATACATAAGTGTTGACACTCAAAATCTATAAAGCTCAAAACTTCTCATGAAGACAATGTCATGAGTAAACAAATAAAGTGTGAGTATATAAGAATCATGTAAATAGCATTTTCATGAAAATAATCAATGAGGCTCAAGATAAAAATTAATTTCTTTTTATCAAAAACATGTAGAATACAAAAAAAAAAAAATTAATTTTCATTTAAAAACAAACTTCAAGGTATATATATGTTTTATCAAAACTAGAAATATGCATACATATCCCAAACATAAAAAGAGTCCAAAATAGTATTTGCATGAAGGCAAGTGACTCAAGGGTATACATGTATATTTATTAGTTTCGAACAAGAATTACATATACATGAAGCAAAACACAAAAAAAATATGGATAACAAGTGTAAATGGAAGAATCATCAAAACTAGGTTATACGTGTACATATAATGAGTACAAATGAAAAATGAAGCACAAACATCTAATGATCAAGTGTAACTTACTACTTGTACAAGTATATACACACGTCTTAATGAAAATTACACCTAAACAAGTAATCACCTCATAAAGCGTAAAACATGATCATTTAACAAAATAAGCATTTAAACCAAAACATGCTAAAGCCATTAATAAAAGCATGTAAATTAAAATAGGAGTTTTTAGAGATAGTTACCAAACTATAAGAACTATACTCCAAGTCTCCAAAACATGGTGGTCCTTCCACCAAAACTACCTTGATAGCGGTGCATCAATTTTGTATATCCATCTAGCCCATGCATCCACCACCAAGGCACCAAACCTCTCACGTCATGTGAGAGCTCACACCTACACCAAACACAAAGGTGGGGCTTTGGTACCCATTTTCTTTTGGGTCCACGAGGGTTAGCTTTATTTGGAACCCAAACATTATTAGCAAAATTAATATGATTTATCTTATCATAATAAAATTTTGCTAAATGACCTTTACGACCATAATGTATACACTTGTACACCCTAGCATGGACATGAGAATGAGTATGATCATGATATGCAAAGTGTGCATATGTGTGCCGTGTGTGATGTGCATGAACATGTGGAGCTTGTTTCTTTTGAAATAAGGTTTTCAATTTAGAATGATTGAATGCACAATTGCACAAAGTTGAGCTCAAATAATCTATTCTATTTTTTAAAAATTCAATCTTATTTTTATCAATGGTTGTAGCATGAAAAGCATGGTCAACAATCTCGTTCTTTTTAGAAACGTTTTTCTTTTCCTTTGAAACAATTTTTCTTTTTAAAGAGTTGTTTTCATTCAAAGCAATTTCTTTTTCTTTTTTCACCAAAATAATCTTATTTTTCAAAGAAGTATTTCCTTCACAAAGATCATTCAATTTAGATGTCAAGGAAATATTATCCCGTTTCAACATATCATTTTCTTTTGAAAAGAATCTTTTTCTTTTATCAAGGAATCAAATTTACTTTTCATTTTCTTATTATTCTTTTTAAGCATGTCATATTTTTCAAGAAGTTGTTGACAAAATGAAGCAAGATCATCATATGACAAGTTAACATCCTCATCAAGCTCGGATTCAGAATTTATCTCAAGGGGGTTATCTCCTTGGACCATGTAGCATAAGTTGAAAGAATCACTTCCATCATCCGAGTTGCTCCCCGCATAATATTGCTCTGTTCGCCAAGGGAGACTAAAGTGTTCCTTACTACAAAAGCCGAATCAAAATTAGAAACTCTAAATAAATATTCATCAATTAGGGTTGACTTTAAAGCATGGATGGCTTTTGCATTAGCCTCTAGATGTTTGTCATTTAAACAATATGAATCTTTAATAGTGACAAAATAAACATGAATCCCTAAGGCTTTGAGGTGAATGACATCTTAACCTTCCAAGTTTGAATGTTAAGAATATCAAAAGTGGGAGGTGACATGAAATCCATGTGTGTACATAAATATTGATTAGCTATAATGAGGATCTTTAACTCTAGGTTGTTAGACCCAAATCAAGAGCACGAGGCTCTGATACTAATTGAAATCACCTAGAGGAGGGTGAATAGATGACTAGTAATCTAATGATGAATTAATGCGGAATTAAAACTATTTATGCAAACTAAAAACTATTAAGTTAAATACACAAGGTATAACCTAAGAGTGTAGCCGAATTTTCGGTGAAGGGTTCTGGACTAACTCCTCAAGATTCCTCTAGATAAGATTTGAGGTGCCGCTATACCTCTCTTGATTGAATACAAGTGTGAGCAAACAATCCCCAAACATATAACAATATAGCACAAGATATATCAAGCATATAAAGATGAAAGCAATATAAGTATACAAGATATAAACACAAGTAAGAGATAGAGAGAGCAATCGCAAACACGGGAGATTTGTTTCGAGGTTTGAGCACCCTTGCTCTACGTCTCCGCCTTCAACACTATGAAGGATTTTCACTATAAACCGATCCCACCGGATCACTCGGTACCGCAACACCTACAACAAGTTCACACTAGAACTCATTGGACTCACTAGTCCCTCTCTCGTTCCCGCAAGAACTACACACCGCAAGAACACTAGCTTACCGAGGCCGTACCTCTACACCGAGCTCTCACTAGAACTCGAAACAACGCGAACCCGCAAGTCCGCCTCCTCAAATATAAGATGAAACACTTGGAGATCTAAACACTTTGATTACTTACAAACACTCTCACAACAACTCTCCTATAGGATTGATATAGCAATGGAAAGCTTAAGTATGCGTGAGAAAAACTAGGATTGATTTGGTGGTGAAAACTCAAGAAATTACTTTTAAAAACTCTTGATAACTCTCCTTTTGATTTGAAAATATAGGCTCTAAAACATGTGGATAAAACCACTGATATAGGTAGGAAAAACTAGCCCAAAAACTCTCTTAAAATCTTATGGAAAATAGTTCAAGAGAAGCTCCTTTTATAGGCTTCAAAAATGTGGCCGTTGGAGGCCAACTCAGCAGCCTGGTCTGCTATCGGTTGACCCCCCGGTTGATTGACCAACGGTTAGATTTCTGACCATTGTGCCAGCAGTCGACCGGCTGGTCGACCGTGGCCTGGATACAAAGAACCGCCCAGTCGACCGGGGCCATTTCCAGAGAGCAGAGCTCTCTGGCGGTCGACCGGGTCGGTCGACTGGCCCTCCAGCCAAACAAGTCGTGCACGTTTATGCACGTCGGTCGATCGACCTCTGTCACGATCGACCGTGCGGTCGACCGGCAGAAGGCCAGAAACAGGTTTTTAGGGATTTAAAACTCGGTTTTTTTTCCTTCAATAAAATCCCATAAATTCTCATAAAATCTACAAAAATAAGTTCAGTAATATACTTTGATTTACAAACATATTTAAGTAAAAATCAAAACATATTACAAACATTTTGAACTATTTTTGTAATATGAAAGTTTTGCCTTAAACAAAAATCTGTATTATTGCAAAATGATTTTTCCAAATTGAAAACCGATTTTTTTAAAACTCCTCCAAATATAAAAATAATATTTTAAACACTTTTGAAGCTTAGTGTGTATGGATATGATCCACTACATATATATATGATGAAATATCTATGTTTTTGACATTAAGCTCTAAACTAAGTTTTGATAAAAAAATATGTATATTTTGAAACTTAAAATCAAACTGGTATTTTTCAAAACGAAAACTCTATTATGAAAACACATATAAATCTTGTATGTGAGTGTATATGAACTTGAGCAATCCACCAACTAACCTATCATTTATATTTTATCTAAAAACAAAATCTTACTACAAACAAACCTAGACACAAGTCTTCTCTTGAAGATCCTCTTCTTTTTCTTGACTTGGTCCAAACCTTGATCCAATGAACTAGGCTCCTCTTGAGTACTTGATGCAATCTTGATGCGCGAGCTCTTGAATCGACATTTACTAGTTCCAAAACTTGATTTTAAATCCTTTGTTGAAGCTAAACTCCAACTAAGATCTTGATCAAATATCTGAGACTAATTTAAACATAAGATCATTAGTATTATAACTACATGAGTTAATCATCATCAAAACTAGAGTGATGGACCTTTGGGCCAACATGGATAAAATCTAATACACATATAAGAGATATATCTATGTTTTTGACAATAAATTCAAAACTAAGTTTTGTTAAAAACAAAACTTGAAACCATGAACTAGATATACACCAAAGTAAGTTTTTAGACAATATAAACTAAACAATGTATATGGATGAATCCACTATACATATAAACCATGTAAAACTTCTTTTGATTCAATCTATTCATGAAAATCATATATGTATTCTTTAAAAATCCCAAACTGGTTAAACCGAAATCAAAAACTATTTTTCTTGTGTGTGTATACTTAAGCATATCAAGATTAAGCTATCCTTACACAAATCTAAAACAAAACTAAACTAAATAAACCGAAGTCTTCTTGTAGAACTCCTTCTCCAAGCTGACTCGATCCAAATACGATCCAAATGAGTTTGACTCCAACCGAGTGCTAGATGCTATCTTGACGCGCGAGCTCTAGAATCATCATGTGTTAGCTCTAAAACTTGACTTTGAATTATTTATTGAAGCTAATCACTTACTAAGATCTTGATCAATATCTGAAACTTATTAAACACAAGATCATTAGTAAACTAACCTTCATAAGTTAGTCATCATCAAAACTAAGGTGAAAGGCCTCTGGGCCAACACCGTCGAAGCGGGAAAATGCAATATAGCGAGAACACTCGCCTATAAGTCCTTAGAATATGTCATAAAAATCCCGAAAACTCTAAATACTATCGCGTATACGCGTTAAATATATTAAAATATAGAGAGAGGAGTGACGGAGGAGAGAGAAAATTAGAGGAGAGAGAAAATTAGTAGAGAGAGATAGAGAGTATGAGAGGAAAATAATAAAGGAGAGAAAAAGAAAGAAAAGAAAAGAGGAAGAGAGAGGCAGGCACGTAAAGGGGCCCAGGCTGGTCGGCGCTGGCCGCACGCGGCCAGGGGGCGGCGGCCCTTCGGCCAGGAGGGGCGGCACCGGCTAATTAGAGGAGAGGGGGAGGAGTAAGTGGTGTTGGGTGGTGATGGTTTGAAGGTGGAGATGATGTTGATGGTGGTGATTTTGGGTGGTGGAGTTAGTGATTTGGTGGTGGATTGATGAAATTGAAGGGAGAGGAGGAAGAAATAGGTTGTGGGTGTTGTGATTGAGGAGGAGGTGGTAATTTGGTGATGGAGGTGGTGTATTTTGAAGAAGATGAAGATGGAGATGGAGGTGGTTTTAATTGAATTGAAGGGATGGTGGAGATTGGGGAAGATGGAGATGGAGAGGGGGTGTAGGAGTGGTCGATGGTATTGGCCACCGACCATGGGACCGCCGGAGTTGGGAGGAAGGTGGTGATGGTGGAGGATGTGGTGATAATGGTGGTGATGGATTTAAAGAAGAAGAAAAGGAAGATGGTGGTGAAGTGATGTTGGACTTGAGAGAGGAGGAGAGTTGGGGAAGAGGGGAGGACGTCAAAGGGGGTCGCCGCTAGCTATGGACCCTGGCCAAGTGGGTGGACGTCAGTGGTGGCCACTGACCAGTTGGAGGAGAGATTGCATGAAAGAGGGAGAGAGACTAAGAAAGTGTGAGAGATATTGGAGGAGAGAAAGAGATAATTAAGAGGGATTTAAAGGGAAATAGGGAATTGAGCCCCACGTCGGGGGCAGTTCCGCGTTAGGAGCAAGAGAGAGAAGGAGGGGTCAGATATTTTGGGGTTTTGAGTGGTGGAGAAAAATTGAGAAAAGAAAAGAAAGGAAAAAAGAAAGAAAAGAAAAAAAGAATGAACGGAGGAGAAAATTGGAAAAGAGAAAAATGAAAATTTTCTGGGTAAAACTCCGAAATCTGGGAAAACCCCAAAAATACCATAAAAGCCCGAAAAATGAAGTAATTCAGAAAGATCCCCAAAAATTCAAAAAATAGAAAATATTATTTAAAATATATGATGAAATCAGATTTTATAATTCCAATCTCATTTTCAAAATAAAAATCTTGGAATCTACTGGTGATACCAACTGACATCAAATCTGGTCGAATTTGATAAATTCAGAAAAATCTCCAAAAATGTACTAAAGTAGAAAATGTGATTCTAAGAAATAATGTAAAAGCAAATTTGAATTTGAGAAATTTAACTCCATTTGTAAATTTTAAAAAAAAAATCTGAGAATCGACCAACGATACCGGTCGACACCGATTTTGAAGATCTTACAGAATAATTCAGATAAATTCCGAAAAATCATGAAAAGTCTAAAATATTGAAAAATGATGTTTGAAATCAAAATCGATCAAATCAGACTACCGGAAAGATCAAATTGATTAGTACACTGGGATCGGGTCCCCGATTCAGACTCAGGTTAATTCTGGATCTAGGAATCCGATCCAATACCAAACGATGATATAAATAATCATAAAATAAAAAATAAGGGGGGAATCAGAAGCATATGATCAAAAATCAGAACATGTATCTGAGTACGTATTTCAGGAACGGGGTGTTACAGATATATTGACCGAACTTTAAGTAATTTTTTGGTCGGTGATGGCCGAACATTTATTCTTTATTTGGTTGTAATTAACCGAACTATTATAAACCTACTTAGCAATCATCGACCAAACAGGAGGCGAACTCACTTCGATAAAAAAAAAAACATTAAAATCTGTGATTTTTAACGAAAAAACTTACATTTTCACTATTATGATGCTCTAGCGTAGTTAGTTACTTAGTGATAGCTGTCAACAAAGGAATGTGGGTAAAGTTTTGGAGTGTGGGTGCTTTAAATTTTGTAGGTTTTTGAAAATGTGAGTGTAATGAGCTGGGGAGAGGGGGTGCCTTCATCCTAAGGCTATTCTTTGATGGGTGTCTTTATCAATTGGGTTTTTTTATAATTATAATCTCTTTGTAGGGTATATAACTCTTTTGCTCTAGGGTTATAATACTCAGTCAAACCCAAATTGAAAATGGGTGGGTGCCTTCATCATTTCTTTGGGTGGCAATATCCGTTCCTTAGATGTGGTGGTGTTGGCAGTTGAAGTGGCCAGAGGAAGCAATTTGATATTCCTTTTTTGATCAAGGTTGTTATCGCAAAAAGGTTATTGCAGAGGTTTAAATCTAGAAAATGTTGCCAATTTTATGTGCCCAATTTAAGAAATCCGAAGATTGTGCTTTAGAAAATGCATGAAAACAAATGATGTCAAATTTTTAAGGCATTTATTCTCTTGCTTGTTTGTTTCCAAGGGTAATGATAAATCTCAGGTCCACCAAAATCTATTACTCTGTTAGTTAATTATTACAATCAGTCCAACTCTTTTCACTTTGCAAATTTCTTTTTTTTTAAATAAATTTTCTCTCACCAAAAATTTTAGTTGTTATCAGCTCATTTTTTCCCAGCTGCATTTCAATGTTATCCTTGTTTCTTTTTGGTTTTGGTCTCCTACTTTCTTTGAGACAAGTAAATAAATTTTAAGAACAGTGAAAGCATATTAGCCACTCTTTATTGTTAAGATGGAGGTTTCAAGTTCAGTTCTCACAATTTATCAAAGAATTAATTAGCTAGGGTAATATATATTATCGTCAGAACATTTGCTTTATCTTTTATTTTAAAAAGAAAATGTAAGAAACCTTAAAAAATTAACATGTAATCTCATATTTCCATCATATTATTTTGTTTTCTCAATAGAATAGTACTTGTCATATCCTATATCTAGGGACATCATCACTACATACCCAGAAAAAATAGAGAGGAGGAGGGGGGAAAATGTCCACTGCTATTTATTTATGACCGTGTTGATAACCAAATTTAGAAAATTATAAATTCTAAGTTTAATGAACAGTCTTTATATATTTGAGTCTCATGAGCATTAATCTTATACGGCTCATGCTAGTGAGGAGGGCGAAATTTTTTTTTATAAAATCTTCTAAAAATAATTTCAAAAATAGACCTACCAAAAATATTTTCAAGAATAGATTTCTGACACACCATAACAGCGACACATCGGTGTCACATTAGCGCTGGCCGCCATCGTGGTGCTAGCGCTGGCCGCATAGGGCAATTTTCGATTCGCCTGAAGTTCACAAATCTGGATGAACTTATAATTTTTGTGACTTGTGTTTAGTCGATCGTCAGACTATATTATTTTCCATTTTTTTTTTTTTAAGTTGGCTTGGCAACCCCGGCCAAGCCAAACTTAAATATTTTTTTTTAATAATGAGCTGCTTGCAAGTATATTTGTGTTTATTTTTTTCTTGCCCGGTTTGCCAACCCCGCCAAGCAAGTGAACGTTCACTTGACCTCATGCATGCACGAGGTCAAGTGGACGTTGTTCACTTGAAAATTGGAGGGAAGGATGTTGCTTTTCAAAAATTTTAAAAAATTGAAAAATAGTTCGCCCGGAATTGGCAACCCCAACTGAGACAAAAAAATCAAAAAAATATATGTCAGCCAAAAAAATCAAAAAGATATATGTCATGCAACCGAGGTTGACAACCCCGATCGAAGGAATGCAGCTCAAGAAAAATTAATTTGATCAGGGTTGGCAGCCCCAGACGCGTCAGAGGATTATGTTTGAAAATATTTTTGGTGGAAGTCTATTCTAAAATTATTTTTAGAAAAAGAGTTTTTTTAAAAAAAAATTGCCCCATTTCTGGAACCAAGCCTCAATCTAAAATGTCAGTGAAGCCTGAATGAATTTCAGATCCTCAATCAATTCCAATGGCCATTCCTAGCAAATCCGAGACCCATGATCACAAATCTTGGATAGCCTGAGTCCATGCCCTACCACCACCAATACTGCAGCCAGTAGAGCAAATTGAGCTCCCAGCAGTGAATTTCTTGGAATTCTCACCCCTTCCTTTAATCATCATCCAAAAAAAGCAGCTCCACCATCACAATTTTCCAGCCAAAAAAAAAAAAAAAAAGTTACCTGTGATTTGAAAATTTGAGAAGAAGCAAGAATGTAACAGCTCATTAGAAAAATTATCAGGTTTAAAAAAAAAAATATTTCAAAAATCCAAGAGGCCTGAAACCTTTTATAATTCATGAGGCTAGAAACAATTCTCCCAAAAGAAACAAAGAGAGTTCTTAGGTCTCACTCAAACTAGCAGTCTAGGCTCATATTCGGAACACGCGATATATGCACTATCATGCATCTAAACACATTTTGCATTCGTAGTTTATCGAATCATACAAGGACAATTTTTAGATTTGGTAGACCGCGCGTTACACGGTCCAACGAATCCGAGCCCAAACCCGCAAGCCTAGTCCTCTCCCCCTCACTGATGCCCCCCAGTTATCTAACAAAGGAAACCTGCCCTACACTCAGAGGTCACGAGAGTTCAAAGTTTCTAACCAAGGGCATTGCCCATGCATATTGAAGGCATCAGCATGGATTCGATGAAGGCCTGGTCCCTACATAAACATACATTGCAGTGTTAGGACCTTGCTCACATTAAATCCCATACCTGCCCATAAATATATCCTACTGAGTGAGACCCCTTCCCTGGGGCCCACTATCAGCATCACAACCCCAATATCTGAACACAACAATGGCAGCTAGATGAACATCATAATACAGAAATTTCTACTTGAAACAGGTTGAGAGCAGGTCAAATAATGCTTTTCACTTGCATCACCCAAAACAAATATTGCTCTAATATATTTCACAACTTCTTTAATGAACAATGTGTGCAAAATTAGGAACAAAGGGAACATATATGAGTAAGAGGAATCAAACAAAATGATTCATTATATGAAATACATCGGCTTTTTGGATCCATATAATTGGATGAAAGCCTTGATGGTGGCACTTAACCAAGAGTATGACATTGTTGAAATGTTTTAAGCTGTTGTTAACTTCTCCAGACATCCCCACATCCCACATTTTTCTTTGCAAGCATAATGGGCCTCCACTTTGGATGTAGTTTCTTGAAAAGATTGATGCCCAGGATCCTACATATGGAGCCATATGGGAAAGTTGTCATTCTGCATTAATATGCCAGATTTTTTTTTTCTTCAACAAAGTCTCTGGTATTGTCACAACCAACATATCTCCAGTTATCAAACAAAAATGTACTAGAATATGTCTCAAGTAAAGGAACACAAAATGATCAATCGAATAATGCTAAACCAAACTGGTTCCTAAGTATGAGTTTAATGCAAATACAGATTATCTGTTGAATTAGAATTTTACACAGAACATGAGTTCGGGTTCCATGATTATTTAAAGATGTTGCACTTGTTACATGACCTATTTGTAGGAGGTACAGTTACAAGAAAATTTGAAATTCATGGATCAAGCATCTCAACAATTACAAGTAACAAAATGGTCAAAATTGAATTTGCAACTCCATGATTCTGAATTCCATGAATTTCAAAAGCACTCGAATTTCTAATTACAAGTAATCAAACAGATCCTCTACTTTTGAACACTGATCTATCCCTCTTCCGCGTGAGCAAGTAAATGACAGTTTCCCCTCTTATCTCCCTTCCCCCTTTCTTTTCCTTCACATTTCCCCACCTTCTCACAATTCATTAGACCATTGTCTCATCCACCACCACTGACCTCTTCTTTGAGGGTGGGTTCGAAAAGTTCTTGATTGTCATTTATCATGAGGCAATTAAAAGGCTTCAGCAAAGCACCATGCTGAGCTTTACTTCTCACTACGAAGATCATAGCCAATGAATGATCAATGCTACATATGAGTAGTACATAACGACAAGAACCCATGTTACCAAGACTGCATACTTGACATAGGCATGCCTCTGGTTCAGGCTGCAGTATCAACCACAATATTATTTGTTTTGAAGTAGCAACCTATAGTTCTATACTAATGTACTTGATGTAGCCTCTTGTTTTAGGATATATCTCTCATCTTGCATAAACATGTAGGATCAGTGTTTTAAATATCGGATATTGGCGATATACCTGTCGGCAAAATTATGTACCGGATATCGGATACCGGGTGATATATCGCGATATGGTATTAAATACCGGTTGTTAATCAATAATAAATACATATAAGACATTATTAAAAGAAATAAGTTATTATCCAAACATCATATAAAAACATCATTGAAATACCATAATGAACATAGAATAAAATAAAATAAAATCTCTCAAGCAAAAAATAATAATTATTATCTAAATAAGTAACTATAAGGGCCGATATATCAGATATTTCATCTCGGATATCGGCCGATATATTGGCCACGTCGCGATATATCGGCTAATATCGGTCCAAGACGATATCCGGTAAATTTTTGCATTAATCGTATCGTTTTGGATAAAATACCGGTATCTCGGCCGATATATCGGTATATCGGCAGATATTTAAAACAATGCGTAGGATATGATACTACATGACATCAAAATGTTGTTAGCAATACTAGGACTGGGTATTATTAGCAGAAATTACCGAGTGCTGGGTACGCAGACTAATGGCAACATTTTATGTTCTATATATGCAAATCAAAGAGCATCATATTGTGAATTGTACAATCAGCTACATAAAACATGGGTCGGGTATGATACTTCAGAATGTAAACCCTAATAAATTCTGATAGACCTGTTGTGGATGATTAATCTACTTGAGAGACAAAGGCACACTTGGACTTGAAACATTATGGTATTGAAATATTAACATGCTCAAGTAATTCTATGACTTAATCATGATTTCAGGCACATTGACTAGAGAAATTGGGAATTTGGCCTACAATAATTTTGAGTATTTTCACCATGAATCCTTGCTTCCACCTTGCCATTGGACATTAGAATATTAGGATCTCAACATAGAATGGTAGATGAAGTGTTTCCATACGATCACGACGGGCAGGGATAGCATAAAAGCATAAACACACGGGTCAGAAATGATAATCAGATATCAGGTTCTGTATGTATGTCAGTCTATCAGATTGAAGTAAAATGAAAATAACAATGCAATTCATCTGGTGATGGACAAGTTGCGAATCTGAACTATCATTATGATATACATGTTCTAAATGTGGACAGATAATCAGATAGTTTGAAAACTTCTAGGCTATGCATCAGAATTTGCAAATTGAATGGCTTAACAGATTTTGATTATTTTGGTTGCTCGATCTGAAGAATAATCTTTTTCAAGCCACTTGATCTTTTGTCCACATTGGTTTTGCAATATATATGTAGATTATAATTAACGATTCAGATCACAAAATTTGTTATATTACACCAATGTTTATTAAAATCTCCCTTAATTAACTTGTCTTGTCATAGTCTTACCTGTTGGGGCTAGAAGAATGCCAAGAACACAAACTCTAAATCACAAACACACATACAAAAAGAGAAAAATAAGGATTTACGAGGTTCGGCAAAATGCTTACATCTCCGGAGCAGAAGAGAGAAATTTATTGATGATTTATACAAGGTACAAGAGAATTACAATTAGTTCTCTTAAGAACACTTTCCAGAAATCATTTAAACCCTAACAATAGTTCACATCCTCTATTTATAGGGAGAAGAAAACCCCAAAAAAGGCTCTAAGTCAAGTCCAAAATTCGTTCTGACCCGACTGTCGGTCGACCGCGCAAAGTCCTCTGGCATATTAGAGGACTTACTGGAAATGTCGGTCGACCGGGCGGTTGACCGACCCAACTAGGTTCATGTTCCTCGTGCAATAACCGATCCAAACCTTGTGCATGTCGGTCGACCGCCCAGTCGACCGAAGTCCTGTCATAAAGTTAAAAAACTCTATCTCATGTTTTTCCCTTTTGCATTCTCCACCTCGGTGAAGATTTTCTAAATCTGAGCCAAACTCCAATGAACACCTGGCGAAATTGACACACAATCTCGGCGAAATCGACACACGATCTCGGCTTGAGCGATCCAGACGAAATCGACACGATCTCGGCGAAATTGACACACGATCTCGACTTGGCTGAACGGACCAACCGGTTCCAAACGAATCACTAGCACACTTACATTTGATTTCAAACGATCACACCGGATCTAAATGATTGATTCAATCCATAATTGAGATTGTCATCGCCACTAGCAGCTCTCTCCAAACTCACAAACGATCTCAACAGATCCAAATGATTGAATCAATTCAAATTGAGTTTGTCGTCCCCTCAGGCAACTCTCTTCAAACTCCAATATCAATCGTGAAGATTCCAAATTTCAGCTCAGCTATCCAAACGGAATGCACCATACATGCCTTCCCAATACTCCACCGAAGAGAAACACTCTATGAGCCGACCAACGAACATGTTTACAACTCAGCAATTGAATGGATCACTAATCCAAATGACCTCAAGAAGAACCCAACATGAGCTAACATTGATTCTCCAACTGACTGGCACTCGGTCCAAATGTCTTCAAGACGGTCTAACCAAATCTGAGAAGAGCACACCAAATACTAACATCGGCTCAACAAACTAAATGCACGCCCCCCTTATGCAAGCTCAACTATCTTCTCACCGGAAGATCAAATGTTCATCGAGATCACAACACTTCACCTCTACATGAAGTCAAACTCTTCACCTTTACGTGAAGCCCAAATCAGCTTCTGCTCCCAATTCTTGAAAACCCAAATACACTAAATATATAACACCCCGTTCCCGGGATACGTACCCAGATACGTATCTTGAATTCTTTGACCATTTTGTTTCAATTATTTGTATTTATGTTGTGATTTCCTATGTTATTTGGTATCGGATCTGAATTCTCAGACCTAGAGTCAGCCCTGACCCGGACCGGGAACCCGATACCGGTATACCGCCCGATTTGACCTTTCTGTTAGTCCGATTTGACCGATTTTAGTTTCAGACACTGTTTTCTAATATTTTAGATTTTTCATGATTTTCTGAAATTTTTCAGAATTATTTTACAAAATCTCCAAAATCGGTGTCGTCAGCATCGCTAACTGATTCCCGGGTTTTTAGTTTTCAAACGGGATTGAATTTTCAAAAACGACTTTCATGTTATTTCTTAGAATTTCATTTTCTATCTAAATACATTATTTTGAGATTTTTCTAAATTTATCAAAATTTCACTGATTCTAGTGTCGGCCGGTTCCGCCGAAAGATTCCAAGATTTTTAATTTGAAAACTAAATTGAATTTCTCGAATCTGATTTCACCAAGCATCTTAAAATAATATTTACTATTTTTGAGAATTTTTCGGAACGTTTATGAAACAGTCGAATTTTTCTCTATTAAAATAATAATATTATTTACCGTTCTTTTCTTTTCTTACTTTTTCCTTCTCCACTCCCCTACTTTATACTCCCAGATATTTTAATAAATTAATTAATTAATAATAAAAATTTTTAACTATTTTCTTTTCTTTTTCCTTATTTTTTTCTTTTTCCTTCACTTTTCTTTCTTTTTCTTTCTTTCTTTTCTTCCCCCACACTCCACCTCCGTACCCTGTGCGCCCCCTTCACAGCCGCAGCCGCAACCGCCGCCTGCAGCAGCCCTACGCTGCTGCTGCAGCCCCTCTCCCCCTATCTCATTCCATTATCACTTCTCTTCTCTTCTTTTATTAAACCCTTCATCTTCCTTTTCCTTTTCATTCCAATTTCATTTTAACTCCTTCAACTAAACAAAAACCAAAACCCACTCTCTTCAACTCCACCGCCGCCTCCACCATCACCGCCGCCGCCGCCGCCCTTAGGCCGGCGCCGCGCCACCCCACCCCACCCCCCCACCCCACTTCCTTCTCCACTTCCATCATCCCCAAACTTCACTCCATCTCCAATTTCATCCAAACCCACCACCACCACTTCATCTTCTTCCCCAAAATTCCCCACCAAACCACCTCCTCCACTTCCAACCCCACAATCATCACCTCCTCCTCCTCCTCTGACTCCCCACCACCTCCAACAACCACCACAACCTCCATAACCACCACCACCATCAACCACCACCACCAACTCCTCCACCAAACAACCAAAACCACCAACCTCGTCCCCTCCCCCGGGCCAGGCCGCGCGCCCCCCCCGGCGGAGGCGCCGCCGGCCGCCCCTCCCCCTCCATTTCCTTCTTTTTTTTCTTTCCTTCTTTATTTCCTTCTTTCTTTTCCTTTCTTCTTTCTTTCTTTTATTCATTTCAAATATAACCATTTTAATCCCATTCCCTAAATACCCTCCACCTCTCCCCCCAAATTACTTCCTTATAATTACAATCATACCCCTCCCCTTTTAATTCCTATTTCCTCTTTTAAAAATACCCTATTTTCTCCCTCTCCTTCCTACAACCTTCTCTCTCCTCTCTCTCCCTCTCCTCTCTCTCTCTCATCTCTCATTCCCTCTGTAATATATTCATAATATATATATATATATTATATATATTTTATGGGCTAGTGGCTTGCTCGCATGTGTTAGCGGATTTCTCGGACGTTTTTCCAGTATTTCGTTCCGGTATTAGGCAAGTACAGTTTCTTTTGAACATGCATCTATTTTATCATTATGCGAGTATATTTCTTGCTTTATTACCATCGTTCCATGTCTAATAATTATTATCTTGTTTTTAATATATGATGTCTCTTTATGCAAGTTAGTATATGTTATATAAATGATTATCATGTTTTATAAATAGCTGTCGGCCGTTATTATACTTTGTTGAACCGGTATTATACCGGCTATGCCTAGATCTTCTCCCGCTTTACTCGGCTTCGCATAGCTAATTAAAAGATAAATTTATTATTATAAATATGGTGTGAAGAGTTTGAAATGTTTATGCCGTTCTCCTGTACCAAGTTACGTGACCGGTTGATACCTGATATTTGATGTTGTGACTCTCACCGACATATTAGTTATCTGACTCTGACATGTATACACCTGATACTTGACCTGTTATTACTTGACACCTGTTACTTGACACTTGATATCCGACACCGATACTTGCCATGTTATACCTGACACGTGATATCTGACACTGACACGGGACATGTTATACTTAACATGTGATATCGAACACCGGCACTTGATATGTTATACTTGACTCGTGATCCATGGCACCTAATCCTGACACCGGTACTTGATATGTCATACTTGACACCTGATCCTGACTCCTGATATATGACACATGCTAACACTTACTTGATATATTTTCACATGATACTAGTACACTTGATCTTATATTGTGACACCTGACTGGTTACTGTTATACCTGACATCTGTATTATATTGCATATTCATGACTATCACTTTTACGGAGACTTGGCATGATTATTATACTGTTACCAGATATTTGGTACTCCTGAACTCCTGAACTCCTGTATTCCTAAACCCCTGTAACAGGGAGACTCCTAATATTATACTCCTAATATTATACTCATGTTAATCCCCGTAGTTAGATAATCATGGTTATTGGATTACTGTATTCACTTGTGGACATTATCTTTGGGCAACATATATAATAAAGTACTGAACTTACATTGGGGTAGGGGAAACTGATGGAAACCGGTATGATGTCATATTTATAATGGTGATATTTCTGAAGTGTCGTGTGAGGCGCATAATGATAAGTCCCCGGAAGCAGTAGCCTGAATTTGAAGTGTCGTGTGGACGCGTAATGATAAGTCCCAGGAAGCAGTAGCCTGTACTCCTGAGCTAGTCCCGGGCAGAGACGGGACCCACTATAAATATGAGCCATCAGATTTATCAGTTTTCAAATAATAACTCATCTTATTCATAAGTGGATGTATGTGTGCCGGTAGCACATACAAAAGCATATGGATCGGATGAATAACATAAAACAACCAAACGTAATAATATTAGGAACATGTGATATTTGGTCTCTCCTTTATTCGGGTCCTGATACTCACATATTAGACCCCGGTAAGTTCTACAGAGTGCGAACTCTAGTATGGACTATCGGTGATGTGAGGCGCTGGTAGGGAGGCGATTGAAATATCAAACGGTACTGATTATTATTATTGGATAAATTAAAATGCAACACCTTTATATTCCAGTTATAATGTTATTCCCTGAGTTGACACCTTGCTTTATGACATATGATGATTACTCCAGATACACTATAGTTCTGTTATTCTTAGGACAACTCAAGTTGTATAAACTCAGACGATGGCGACATGAGATATGTAGTATATAAATGAGGGTTTCCTTATTTGGATTATCCCCTTGACGTATCAGTCTTGTGAATCCATAATCTGAGCTTGTACAACTAGTTTTGTCCATACTTGTATTTATCGCATGTTTAACATATTTACCGCATGTACCTATGTTCTTCATACCGCCTTCTATGTATGTTTTCAGTTTCAGATTCATCGATATATATTATTTTTTGTTATTCCTTTAATTTCCCTTATGTTATTTGTTATTATTTGTACCTGCATACTTTGACCACATCACTTAATCATGTACACGTGTACCTGTTATGCACGCCATTTGGCTTTATTATATATACTCGCAGGGTTGCGTCTAACAACCATGGATTCTCATGTCCAGATCCTAGAGACCGGACCTTGGTGACCTTGCTATAGCTGATCAGAGTGCGCAGCGGATCCTTCCATGACGATCGGAGCGCAGCAGAAGCTTAGATTATCGCCGCAGCTCTTCCTCTTAGTTCCTCTCCTGTTTGGTTCTCGAGACCCCTCTTGCTGCTCGTGAGCACCTCTCAACTTTTGTATATCTCTTCATATGATGTACTTTTTGTATTTTCTAGTGATGTAATATTCCTGTAATATTGTATCACTCTCCGTGATAACTATGTACTTGTACTTTTCTGTTGGAATGTATATGACCACTGTGCTTCCGCACTCTGATTCTTGCATGTACTGATGCTTAGCGTATATACTTAAGGGTATTTCTGACCTGCGTATATACGTCGCAGTGACGTCTCCGTACCAACAGGACCGGGCGTCACAAAATAGCTTCATATGGGCTGCATCACCAAACGGGTGCGCCATCACGGCTGCCTACGTACCCTCTGCCCAAAAGGTCAAGCCTCTTGTAGTTCATTTTAATGAGCTCCACCGAGCTCAACCAACTCTCTTCTTTGCAGCAACATACCCAACTGGTCGAGTCATATGAACCTCATCAACATAAGATACATGCTTCTTTACAACCCACCTTCGCTGATTCCCTTTGGTTCCTCTAGCTGCATTTGAACCATCTTTTTCCCTTCCCTTAGCTTCATTAGGCTTTCTAGTTCACCCGGATAGTGAGCCTTTAACCGATGACTCCCAGACCGGACGGCATTAAGGCACCAGATGAGAAAACATCCTTCGAGTTTAAGGACTCGAGTAAACAAGGCCACAAAACGAAGGGGAATTATTTGTTTCTTTTGACCACCGTTAGGCGTGAATAATCATACTTCTTAAGGCATAATTATCCAATTTAATAAGTGATTTTTTGTATACAGTATTATTTATTTTTTTCTTTTTAATTATTTTTGCTTTATGGCATTTTAGGTTTTTGTTTCCATCACAAAAATTGTGTTAGTGTGAAGTGCATACTCTCTAAGGCAAAAAATTCAAGATAAAATTATCTCTCCAATCTTTTATACTTAACCTATAATTTTAAACAAGATCTATTATTTCAACTATGTTTAAGATATCATAATTAAGGTTTTCTTAATTTCTAAGATCATCTTAATTTTCTTAAAAATAGATCAAAACATTGTCTCTTGTTTCAAAAAGTTTTAAAAAAAAGGGAAAAAATTCCTATACAAAAGAAGAATTTTAAGAAGTGAAAAATAAAGAAAATCAAAAAACTATATGTTAGTAAACCCTGCTTTTTCATTGATTTAATAAAACACACGTTTTTGAGTGCTAGTTCCGCTCCGATCAAATTTTTGGCGCCGTTACTTCGAGGACATTCCTGGTATATCCCAATTCTGATATTTTCGCCCGAATTTCGTCTGACGTGCGCAAAGGTCTAGATTTAATGCATCTTCTAGAAGTTCCCTTACTTGGCCTCCAAGAATTGCGGATTTAATTACCCGAAAATGGGTTAATTAAGCTCTTATTACTCCCTTACCCTTAAACTCTTGATTTATCTGCAAGAGAGACCAAAACACGGTTTAGACCGACATTTTATTCATAAATCAGCAGGGAAATGCAATATAATAATGCAGAATTGTAAACTAATCATTAAGCCCAGAGGCTGAGTAAGTACCTGCAGAAAATGTTAGTACTAAATAACACATATGCATATATAAATAGCAGGCAGCAGAATTGACAAGCGAGTAAGTCCGGAGGCTGAGCAAGTAGGGATATAGCTAGACTGTGCCTGACGAGGCTATGCAATTAAGTTCGGCTCGCAACCACACGGTATAGCTAGTAAAATCCAAAGGGTTTAAGTCCAAAAACTGAGCAAAGCGAGAGCGTAGTAAGCCGTGTTTGACGAAGTATCCAATAGACTAATTATACAGTCACACAACTTAGTTAGGCTCTCGACCGAGCTGGAAAACCCAGGAGATTTAAGTCCGGGAACCAACGACCTTGAAGAGTCAGCCACGCATGGTAATAGAGCAGATATTATAGCAGTATACAGATATTATAGCAGATACATATACAGGAATTAAACTACAATATTACAACTATTCCTTACACCGATATGAATACACGTGTCCCCAGAATGCATGTACACACCCACACCGTTACAAATACAAACGACTCACATAATACAAATCACCCGTCTGAAATACACCTAGAGGGGGTGAATAGGTGTACTTGCTAATGTAGGACAAATGACGTGAAATTTAAAACTTAATTACAAACACACTATGTGTAACCAAGAGTGAGCCCGAATTTTCCGTGAAGGGCTCTGAAACTACTCCTCTAGATTCAACTAGATTAAGAGTTGAGGTGCTTTAATAAACTCTCTTGGTTGAACACAAGTGTGGGCACACACAAACAATATCTAGAATATGAATATGAACAGTGTAAAGCAATGCAAGATATAAGAGAGATAGAGTTGAGAGATAGTGGATCAAACGCAAATACCAAGACATATTTCGAGCTTCGAGCCACTGCTCTACGTCCCTGCCTTCACACAGAACAATTTTCACTACATCCACACAGGACCTTCCACAAAGGGACCTCCACTGAGAAATTACAACTACACCGGGAGTACACAACTCTTCTCCCGAACACAAACCACTACACAAGAGGTGGGCACCTAACCAAGCATAAAGTAAAGGAAAATACACTTGGTAATCACAAAGATCACAAACAATCTCTCTTGATGATCTTGAAAGATCACAAACAATTTTCTTACAATACAAAGATCCTAAAGATAGATTTGAGATAATAGCTCAAGTATGTAAGAAAACAAAGTATT
Source organism: Agave tequilana (assembly GCA_038442645.1). NCBI lineage: Eukaryota > Viridiplantae > Streptophyta > Magnoliopsida > Asparagales > Asparagaceae > Agave > Agave tequilana. The sequence goes on along the minus strand of JAVJIF010011845.1, from coordinate 39,880 downwards.
TAAAAATAAAATAACAAAGAAAATACTTGAGAAAAACTTCTTGATGGGTATATAAAATGAAGAATAAAATAGAATTCTCAAAGACTTGATTTTCTTTGATTTTTCATAACTTTGAAAACAAATAAATATAGAGAATTTTGGCACAAAAACTCTTTTGAAAACTTAGTCAAAAACATTTGAGAAAGTGAAAAAAAATTGCTCTAAAAAATCTTACTTTAAACTGGCCTCAAAGGACTCATATTTATAGGGTCTGAAAATATAGTCGTTGGGGTCCAGATTAGGTCAAAACTGACCTGTCGGTCGACCACCCGGTCGACTGGCCAACGGTCAGATTTCTGACTATTGGGGCTGTCGGTCAACTGCCCGGTCTACCGCTCTAAGGCAATTTGCCTGTCGATCTACTGCCCGGTCGACCGAGGCCAGAACCAGAGAGTGAACTCTCTGGTCAGTCGACCGCACGGTCGACCAGGGACAGATTCAGAGAGAAAGCTCTTTGGATCAGTCGACCGGCCGGTCGACCAGCCCTAGGTCAAGGCAAGTTGTGCACGTCTATGCACATCAGTCGATCGCCCGATCGACCGAGCTCTGGTCCAGTCGACCGCCAGTGGGCTCAGGTTAAGGTTTTAGGGTTTGAAAACTTGATCTTTTAAATACCCATAAAATCCCATAAAATCACATAAAATCTACAAAAAAATGAGTTTTTATAAATATTGGAAGAATAAATATGTGACTAAAATTCAATACTGTTGTAAAAACTTCGAGAAATAACACCAAGACAGAGAATTCTAGAGACAGAGTAGAAATAGGAATTTTTATTGATTTCTGAATTTTGTGTACATTGAAATGAATCAGGAAGGGCCTATTTATAGGAGAACCTTGGGGGTACTATGCAGTCGCTTGCGTCATCGCTTACATCAGCGCATAGTAACCTTATTAATGGTGCACAGTGAAGTTTGGTTTGTGAATGACAGGAGTGGGTAGACATTGACTCCTTTAACACTCCCCCTTGGCTACCCACCATTCATGATGTCTCATTAAAAACCTTGCTAGGAAAACCCAGTGGGACAAAACCATAGCGAAGGGAAAAAGAGTACATCATCTCCGTATACGTGTTTTATGCTGCCTCGTTAAAAACCTTACCAGGAAAACCCTGTGGGACAAAACCATAGTAAGGGAAAAAGAGTGCAGCCACGTAAGCTCCCCCTCAAGTTGACATGAGTAGTTCTTCTTCATAAATCTCGCTTATGACGCATCCCAATATCATGAATAAGCTTTCTGAAAGTTGTAGGGGGAAGTGCCTTTGTAAAGAGATCTGCCACATTATCACTTGATCGGATATACTGAATAGTAATTTGCTTATCCTTTTCAAGCTCTTGGCTGAATGAGAAGAACTTCGGGGGTATATGCTTGGTACGGTCGCTTTTGATGAATCCTTCCTTCATTTGAGCGACGCATGCAGCATTGTCTTCAAACAGTACTGTTGGATCTCTGTTGACTGGTAATCCACAAGTTTCTTGGATGTGTTGAGTTACAGACCTTAGCCATACACATTCTCGACTTGCTTCATGGAGTGCTATGACTTCAGCATGATTAGAAGAAGTGGCAATAAGTGTCTGCTTTTGTGAACGCCAAGAAATTGCTGCACCTCCACATGTGAATACATATCCTGTTTGAGACTTGGCTTTATGTGGATCTGACAAATAACCTGCATCTGCATAACCAGTTATTTCTTGTTTTGATCCTCTGGAATAAAACAAACAAAGTTAGTTGTTCCACGAAGATAACGAAATATATGTTTAATACCATTCCAATGTCTCCGTGTAGGAGATGAGCTAAATCTTGCTAATAAGTTAGTAGCAAATGATATATCTGGTCGGGTACAATTAGCTAGATATATAAGAGCTCCAATTGCACTTAGGTATGGTACTTCAGGACCAAGAACCTCTTCATTATCTTCGCGAGGGCGAAATGGATCCTTTTCCACATTCAATGATCTAACAACCATTGGAGTGCTTAAAGGATTTACTTTATCCATTTTAAAGCGTTTTAAGACCTTTTCAGTGTAATTTGATTGATGTAAAAGTATTCCACTTTGAAAGTGCTCAATCTGTAAACCAATACAATATTTGGTTTTTCCAAGGTCTTTCATTTCAAATTCATTCTTTAAATATATCATTGCTTCTAGGATCTCTTTGTGAGTCCCAATAATGTTTAAATCATCAACATATACAGCAATGATAATGAATCCGGATGTTGTTTTCTTTATAAAAACACATGGGCATATAGGATTATTTACATATCCTTCTTTTAATAAATACTCGCTTAAGCGATTATACCACATGCGCCCTGATTGTTTTAACCCATATAACGATCTTTGCAATTTGATCGAATATAATTCTTTGGGTTTTGAACTTAATGCTTCAGGCATTTTAAATCCTTCAGGGATTTTCATATAAATATCGCTATCAAGCGATCCATATAAATAAGCTGTAACAACATCCATAAGACGCATTTCTAAATTTTTAGAAACTGCTAGGCTGATTAAATATCTAAACGTAATTGCATCCATTACTGGAGAATACGTTTCTTCATAATCAATTCCAGGTCTTTGCGAAAAATCTTGAGCAACAAGTCGAGCTTTATACCTCACAATCTCGTTTTTCTCGTTGCGTTTTCGTACAAAGACCCATTTGTATCCTACTGGCCTCACGGCTTCAGGCGTGAGGATAATAGGCTCAAATACTTTGCGCTTATTAAGCGAACTCAATTCAGCCTGTATAGCGTCTTTCCACTTTGTCCAATCAGGTCTATTTTGACATTCAGTGACGGATCTTGGTTCAAGATCCTCACTTCCGTTAACAATATCACATGCTACGGAATAGGAAAATATTTCATTTATATTTTCCATCTTATTTCGATTCCATAATCCTCCTGTATTGACATAATCAATAGAGATTTCATGATTTTCTATATCTTCAGGATCTTTCATCTCTTGATTTGTCTTGTCTTGTGTTACTTCTGGAACACATTCTTGATTATTTTGTGTTTCTTCTGGAACACATTCTTGCTTATTTTGTGTTTCTTCTGGAACACATTCTTGCACATTGGGGTCATCGTGCTTATCTGCTCCTTTTCTTTTTCGAGGATTTTTATCTTTGGAACCGATTGGTCTACCACGCTTCAGGCGTGTCTTAGACTTATGAGTGACTTCATTCTCGGGTTGTCCTTTTGGGATTTCAATCCGAGCAGGAGCATTTACAGCTGGTATATATGATTTAGTCACTCTTTTTGTATCAGTGAACGCATCTGGCAATTGATTTGCTATTTCTTGTAAATGCATAATCTTTTGCACTTCTGTCTCACATTGTCTTGTGTGAGGATCAAGATGCAATAAGGATGGTTCACTCCATGTAATCTCCTTCTCCAGCTGTTTCTTTTCTCCCCCTAATGCTGGGAAAATTGCCTCATTGAAGTGGCAATCGGCAAACCGAGCCGTAAAAACATCGCCAGTTTTAGGTTCAAGATATCTTATAATAGAAGGAGATTCATAGCCGACATATATTCCCAGTCTCCTTTGAGGACCCATCTTTGTACGTTGTGGTGGAGAAATTGGTACATATACCGCACAACCAAAAATTCTAAGATGGGAAATATTTAATTCTTGACCAAATGCTAATTGTAGAGGGGAGTATTCATGATATGCACTTGGTCTGATGCGAATTAATGCTGCAGCATGTAAAACTGCATGACCCCATACAGAAATAGGAAGCTTTGTTCTCATTATTAATGGTCTAGCAATAAGTTGGAGGCGCTTAATCAGCGACTCAGCCAAACCATTTTGTGTATGTACATGGGCAACAGGATGTTCAACAACTATTCCAATAGACATACAATAATCATTAAAAGCCTGAGACGTGAACTCACCAGCATTGTCAAGTCTAACTCTCTTGATTGTATAATCAGGAAATTGTGCCCTTAATCTAATAATCTGAGCAAGAAATCTCGCAAATGCCACATTGCGAGTTGACAATAAACAAACGTGTGACCATCTACTAGAGGCATCTATCAATACCATAAAATATCTAAATGGTCCACACAATGGATGTATAGGCCCACAGATATCACCTTGGATACGTTCAAGGAATGTAGGTGATTTTGTTTTTATTTTAGCTGGTGATGGCCTTGTGATTAATTTTCCTAAAGAACAAGCCTCACATGGAATTTTACTAACTTGAAGGATCTTCTGGCCCTTTAATGTATGTCCATGTGAATTCTCAATAATTCTTCGCATCATCATTGAACCAGGATGACCTAAACGATCATGCCACAGAGTTACTGTCTCTGTATCTTCTTTAACTACCATATGTGACTCTATCACATTTATATATGTATAATGCAATCCTGAGAAAAGCTTTGGTAGTTTTTCTAATATGCACTTCTCTCCTGATACATAAGTAGTAAGATACATATACTTCATATTTTCTTCAGTTGCAGACTGAGTATCATATCCATGAAGATATATATCATTAAAACTCAACAAATTTCTTTTAGATTTTGGAGAAAACAAAGCATCTTTTATGAAAAACTTTGTTCCATTTGGCAATATAAAGCTGGCTTTACCAGTCCCTTCAATCAAGTCTACAGGACCTGATATTGTATTGATGATTGCCTTTGTTGGTTTTAATTCAGAGAAGTACCTTTTATGTTTGAGAATAGTATGTGTTGTACCGCTATCCGGTATGCAAATCTCTCCACTTTTGGTCTTGACTTCATCATTAGAATAATCCATATCAAGCTTCATGCAAAAAAATAAATAATTTGGTGAGAATAAAATTTGAAACATATTAAGTGAAATATTTCATTCAAAGATAGATTTGAAAATTACAAATAACAAAGTATAATAATACAATCATATGTCTAATTATCACCAATATCATGATGGATAGGAAGATCAACAAAATCATCAGTAAAATCCGAAGCATCAAGATGAGTTGAATCATCCATAGGATCATCATGTTCAGTAAAATTCACTTCTTTCTCTTTTCCTTTCAAGGATGTTTTGTAAAGCTTGCAAAGGTGCTCCGGTGTTCGGCACACTCTAGCCCAGTGTCCTTTGGAGCCACATTTGTAACAGGAATCTTCAGGATTTCGAAGAGAACTTTCACGAACATCTTTTCCTTTTTCATGTCTTTCCACATGATGCTTCTTGTGGATCGCGTTATTCTGTGAAGGGTTGTAAAAACCACTTCGACCGCGTCCACGGCCACGTCCACGGCCACGACCACGACCACGTCCACGGCCACGGCCATAATTATATCCTCGTCCAAAATTTTTTAGAAAATGCAGCATTTGCTTCTGGAAATGCTGCTGAACCAGTAGGACGGGACTGATGATTTTTTATCAAAAGTTCATTATTTTTCTCTGCCACAAGAAGAGATGAAATTAGTTCAGAATATTTCTTAAAACCACGCAACCTATATTGTTGTTGCAGTGTTATATTAGATGCATGAAATGTGGAGTAGGTCTTCTCCAACATTTCTTCATCTGTGATATCTACCCCACAAAATTTCAACTGGGATACTATTCTGAACATTGCAGAGTTGTAGTCGCTAATTTTCTTAAAATCTTGGAAGCGCAAAGCATTCCATTCATCACGAGTGGCAGGGAGCACAACTTCCTTTTGATGATCAAACCTTTCTTTGAGGTTTTTCCATAGAGCATTTGGGTCTCTAACAGTGAGATATTCACACTTTAGACTTTCATCAAGATGTCTGCGGATAAAGATTGTCGCCTTTGCCTTATCTTGTGACGACGTAGAATTTATTTCTTTAATGGTCTCAGTGAGACCCATTGACTCAAGATGTATCTCAATATCAATAACCCAAGACATATAATTTCTCCCCGTGATATCAAGTGGAATGAACTCAAGCTTTGCAAAGTTTGACATGGTGATAACTATAACAAAATATAAAAATAATTAGAATCACAACATTTTTATTTCTCAAAGAAAACTTGCATGTCAACCATAATAGCTACAAGTAGAAGAGGAAAAGTGAACATTAAAATAAAAAAATACGGGTACAATTCACTTGGATCCATGTCTCCAAGAAAAACGATAGAAGTGTTGATGATGATGACGGCAATAAGAAACATCAAAGCTGGACTAAGCATCATGCGGAAAAAAAAAAACTCGAACGCAAAGCTTCTAGAGATGATGAAAATTTTTAGAATGAAGAGAGATTGAGGAGTGAGTTGTGTAGTTGAGAACTCACCAATTTATAGGAGAAAAAAAAACAGCCGTTTACAGCCGTTGGGGTTAATAGCCGTTGGGGGATTATAGCCGTTGGGGTTTTTTAGCCGTTGGGGGAGAGAGAAAAACAATTTAGATTTTATATAATTAAATATTGTAATTAAGGAAATGGTAAAATAAATGCATTGTACTATATATATTTACGAGCTATAATATATGCACGCCACTCTACTTGGTGGGTGTTTTGCAGGCATAATTAATAAAGCAGTAATTATTGAAATAAATATTGGCACACCACGCTACTCGGTAAACCTTTCAGTGGGTGTTTGTCCAGATATAATAGTAGAATAATAAAATATATAATGTTAGAAGCTTGGGGTTTAATCCACGCAAGCATCAAGTTAGATGTTAGTAAAGATAGCATAATCACATCACTTTACTATAAATAGGTGGCAGAGCCTCCTTTCATTATAGTAATGATGTTATATGAATATAATTAGTATAATAATTCAGTTTTCGTAATCACATCACATTTCTATAAATAGGTGGCAGAGCCTCCTTTTATTATAGTAGTGGTGTTATACGAATATCATAAGTATAGTAACTTGCCAATTTTACCTTGAGATTGTAGAGGTAGAAGTTGGGACTTGTGATAGGATTCTTCCTTGAGCAGTGGAAGCAGAGGCTCGTGACAAGTTTTACCTTAAGCTAATGGAGGCAGAAATTTGACGTGGTAGGCTTTTTCCCTGAGCTGACGGAGGCAGAGGCTGGGGACAGACTAGAGTGATCGTGCTGATAACGTGTTGTAAAAACTTCGAGAAATAACACCAAGACAGAGAATTCTAGAGACAGAGTAGAAATAGGAATTTTTATTGATTTCTGAATTTTGTGTACATTGAAATGAATCAGGAAGGGCCTATTTATAGGAGAACCTTGGGGGTACTATGCAGTCGCTTGCGTCATCGCTTACATCAGCGCATAGTAACCTTATTAATGGTGCACAGTGAAGTTTGGTTTGTGAATGACGGGAGTGGGTAGACATTGACTCCTTTAACAAATACATATTTCAAACAATTTGAACTATTTTTCTGATATAGAAATGAAGCTTTAAATCAAACGGGTATTTTTCAAAACTTAAATTTTGAAATGAAAATCCGTTTTCTCCAAAACTTGTATAAATACAAAACATGATATAAAAACACTTTTGAAGCATAATATGTATGGATAAAATCTAATACACATGTAAGAGATATATCTATGTTTTTGACAATAAATCCAAAACTAAGTTTTGTTAAAAACAAAACTTGAAACCATGAACTAGATATACACCAAAGTAAGTTTTTAGACAATATGAACTAAACAATGCATATGGATGAATCCACTATACATATAAACCATGTAAAACTTCTTTTGATTCAATCTATTCATGAAAACCATATATGTATTCTTTGAAAATCCAAAACTGGTTAAACCAAATCAAAAACTATTTTTCTTGTGTGTGCATACTTGAGCATATCAAGACTAAGTTATCCTTACACAAATCTAAAACAAAGCTAAACTAAAAAAACGGAAGTCTTCTTGTAGAACTCCTTCTCCAAGCCGACTCGATCCAAGCACGATCCAAATGAGCTTGACTCCAACCGAGTGCTACATGCTATCTTGACGCGCGAGCTCTAAAATCATCATGTGTTAGCTCCAAAACTTGACTTTGAATCCTTTGTTGAAGCTAATCACTTACTAAGATCTTGATCAATATCTGAAACTTATTAAACACAAGATCATTAGTAAACTAACCTTCATAAGTTAGTGATCATCAAAACTAAGGTGAAAGGCCTCTGGGCCAACACCGTCGAAGCGGGGAAACGCAATATAGCGAGAACACTTGCCTATAAGTCCTTAGAATATGTCATGAAAATCCCGAAAACTCTAAATACCAACGCGTATACGCATTAAATATATTAAAATATAGAGAGAGGAGTGAAGGAGAAGAGAGAAAATTAGAGAGAGAAAATTAGTAGAGAGAGAATATACAAGAGAGAGATAGAGAGTATGAGAGGAAAATAATAAAGGAGAGAAAAGGAAAGAAAAGAAAAGAGGAAGAGAGAGGCAGGCACGTAAAGGGGCCCAGGCTGGCCGACGCTGGCCGCACGCGGCCAGGGGGCGGCGACCCTTCAGCCAGGAGGGGCGGCACCGGCTAATTGGAGGAGAGGGGGAGGAGTAGGTGGTGTTGGGTGGTGATGGTTTGAAGGTGGATATGATGTTGATGGTGGTGATTTTGGGTGGTAGAGTTGGTGATTTGGTGGTGGATTGATGAAATTGGAGAGAGAGGAGAAAGAAATAGGTTGTGGGTGTTATGATTGAGAAGGAGGTGGTAATTTGGTGAGGTGGTGTATTTTGAAGAAGATAGAGATGGAGGTGGTTTTTAATGAAATTGAAGGGATGATGGAGATTGGGGAAGATGGAGATGGAGAGGGGGTGTAGGAGTGGTCGACAGGGTTGGCCGCCGACCATGGGACCGCCGGAGTTGGGAGGAAGGTGGTGATGGTGGAGGATGTGGTGATAATGGTGGTGATGGATTTGAAGAAGAAGAAAATGAAGATGGTGGTGAAGTGATGTTGGACTTAATAGAGAAGGAGAGTTGGGGAAGAGGGGAGGACGTCAGAGGGGGTCACCGCCGGCCATGGACCCTGGCCAAGTGGGTGGACGTCGGTGGTGGCCGCTGACCAGTTGGAGGAGAGGAGAGATTGAATGAAAGAGGGAGAGAGATTAAAAGAGTGTGAGAGATATTGGAGGAGAGAAAGAGAGAATTAAGAGGGATTTAAAGGGATATGGGGGATTGAGCCCCGCGTCGGGGGCAGCTCCGCGTTAGGAGCAGGAGAGAGGAGGGGTAAGATATTTTGGGGGTTTTGAGTGGTGGAGAAAAATTGAGAAAGAAAAGAAAGGAAAAAGAAAAGAAAAGAAAAAAAGAATTTGCGAAGGAGAAAATTGGAAAAGAGAAAAAAAGAAAATTATCTGGGTAAAACTCCGAAATATGGGAAAACCCCTAAAATACCGGAAAAGCCCGAAAAATGAAGTAATTCAGAAAAGATTCCCAAAATTCAAAAAATAGAAAATATTATTTTAAGATATATGATGGAATCGGATTTTATAATTCTAATCCCATTTTCAAAATAAAAATCTTGGAATCTACTGGTGATACCGACCAACACCAAATCTGGTCTTATTTTGATAAATTCAGAAAAATCTCCAAAAATGTACTAAAGTAGAAAATGTGATTCTAAGAAATAATATCAAAGCAAATTTGAATTTGAGAAATTCAACTCCATTTTTAAATTTAAAAAAAATCTGAGAATCGACCAACGATACCGGTCGATACCGATTTTGAAGATCTTACAGAATAATTCAGATAAATTCTGAAAAATCATGAAAAGTCAAAAATATTGAAAAATGATATTTGAAACCGAAATCGATCAAATCAGACTACCGGAAAGATCAAATTGATTAGTACACTGGGATCCGGTCCCTGATTCAGACTCAGATTGATTTTGAATCTAAGAATCCCGATCCAATACCAAACGATAATATAAATAATCATAAAATAAAAAATAAGGGAGAATTAAAAGCATATGATCGAAAAATTAGAACATGTATCTGAGTACGTATTTCAGGAACAGGGTGTTACAGATATATTGACCGAACTTTAAGCAATTTTTTGGTCGGTGATGGCCGAACATTTATTCTTTGTTTGGTTATAATTAACCGAACTATTATAAACCACTTGGCAATCATCGACCGAACAGGAGGCGAACTCACTCCGATAAAAATATTAAAATCTGTGATTTTAAATGAAAAAACTTACATTTTCACTATTATGATGTTCTAGCGTAGTTAGTTGCTTAGTGATAGCTGTCAACAAAGGAATGTGGGTAAAGTTTTGGGGTTTGGGTGCTTTAAATTTTGTAGGCTTTTGAAAATGTGAGTGTAATGAACTGGGTTGGGAGGAGGGAGGGAGGGAGGGGATGGGTGCCGTCATCACATGGGTATTCTTTGATGGGTGTCTTTATCAATTGGGTTTTTTTTGTAATTATAATCTCTCTGTGGGGGCACATGACTCTTATGCTCTAGGGTTATAATACTCAGTCAACCCAAATTGAAAATGGGCGGGTGCCTTCATCATTTCTTTGGGTGGCAATATCCGTTCTTAAGTGCAGGGATGTCGGCAGTTGAAGTGGCCAGAGGAAGCAATTTGATATTCCTTTTTTGATCAAGGTTGTTATCGCAAAAAGGTTATTGCAGAGGTTTAAATCTAGAAAATGTTGCCAATTTTATGTGCACAATTTAAGAAATCCGAAGATTGTGCTTTAGAAAATGCATGAAAACAAATGATGTCAATTTTAAGGCATTTAATCTCTTGCTTGTTTGTTTCCAAGGGTAATGATAAATCTCAGGGCCACCAAAATCTATTACTCTGTTAGTTAATTATTACAATCAGTCCAACTCTTTTCACTTTGCAAATTTCTTTTTTTTTTATAAATTTTCTCTCACCAAAATTTTAGTTGTTATCAGCTCATTTTTTTTCAGCTGCATTTCAATGTTATCCTTGTTTCTTTTTGGTTTTGGTCTCCTACTTTCTTTGAGACAAGTAAATAAATTTTAAGAACAGTGAAAGCATATTAGCCACTCTTTATTGTTAATATGGAGGTTTCAAGTTCAGTTCTCACAATTTATCAAAGAATTAATTAGCTAGGGTAATATATATTATGGTCAGAACATTTGCTTTATCTTTTAGTTTAAAAAGAAAATGTAAGAAACCTTATAAAATTAACATGAACTCTCATATTTCCATCATATTATTTTGTTTTCTCAATAGAATAGTAATTGTCATATCCGATATCTAGGGACATCATCACTACATACCCAGAAAAAATAGAGAGGAGGAGGGGGGAAAATGTCCACTGCTATTTATTTATGACCGTGTTGGTAACCAAATTTAGAAAATTATAAATTCTAAGTTTAATGAACAGTTTTTAAATGTTTTGAGTCTCATGAGCATTAATCTTATATGGCTCATGCTAGTGAGGAGGGCGAATTTTTTTTTTTTAAAAAAATCTTCTAAAAATAATTTCAAAAATAGACCTCCCAAAAATATTTTCAAGAATAGATTTCTGACACACCGCATCAGCGACACATCGGTGTCACATTAGCGCTGGCCGCCATCGTGGTGCTGGCGCTGGCCGCAGAAGGCAGTTTTCAATTCGCCTGGAGTTGGCAAATCCGGATGAACCTATATTTTTGTGACTTGTGTTCAGTCGATCGTGTCAGACTATATTATTTTCTTTCTTTTTTTAAAAGTTGTCTTGGCCGGGGTTGCCAACCCTGGCCCAGCCAAACTTAAATACTTTTTTTAATGATGAGCCGCTTGCAAGCAGATATGTGTTTTTTTTCCTTGCTCGGTTTGCCAACCCCGACAAGCAAGTGAACGTTCACTTGACCTCATGCATGCACGATGTCAAGTGGACGTTGTTCACTTGAAAATTGGAGGGGAGGTTGTTGCTTTTCAAAAATTTTAAAAAATTGAAAAATAGTTCGCCCGGGATTGGCAACCCCGACTGAGTCAAAAAAATCAAAAAAATATATGTCATGCAACCGGGACAACCCCGATCGAAGGAATGCAGCTCAAAAAAAAATAATTTGGTCGGGGTTGGCAGCCCCAGACGCGTCAGAGGTTTATGCTTGAAAATATTTTTGATGGAGGTCTATTTCTAAAATTATTTTTAAAAAGAGTTTTTTAAAAAAAATTGCCCCATTTCTGGAGCCAAGCCCTCAATCTAAAATGTCAGTGAAGAAGCCTGAATGAATTTCAGATCCTCAATCAATTCCAATGGCCAATACCTTTTCCTAGCAAATCCGAGACCATGATCACAAATCTTGGATAGCCTGAGTCCATGCCCTACCACCACCAATACTGCAGCCAGTAGGGCAAATTGAGCTCCAGCAGTGAATTTCTTGGAATTCTCACCCCTTCCTTTAATCATCATCCAAAAAAAGCAGCTCCACCATCACAATCATTTAGCAGCTGCAAACCATTTTCCAGCCAAAAAAAAAAAGTTACCTGTGATTTGAAAATTTGAGAAGAAGCAAGAATGTAACAGCTCATTAGAAAAATTATCAGGTTTAAAAAAAAATATTTCAAAATCCAACAGGCCTGAAACCTTTTATAATTCATGGGGCTAGAAACAATTCTCCCAAAAGAAACAAAGAGAGTTCTTAGGTCTCACTCAAACTAGCTGTCTAAGCTCATATTCGGAACACGCAATTTATGGAACCTGACGACGGCGATGCACTATCATGCATCTAAACACATTTTGCATTCGTAGTTTATCGAATCATACAAGGACAATTTTTAGATTTGGTAGACCGCGCGTTACACGGTCCAACGAATCCGAGCCCAAACCCGCAAGCCTAGTCCTCTCCCCTCACTGATGCCCCCCAGTTATCTAACAAAGGAAACCTGCCCTACACTCAGAGGTCACGAGAGTTCAAAGTTTCTAACCAAGGGCATTGCCCATGCATATTGAAGGCATCAGCATGGATTCGATGAAGGCCTGGTCCCTTCATAAACATACATTGCAGTGTTAGGACCTTGCTCACATTAAATCCCATACCTGCCCATAAATATATCCTACTGAGTGAGACCCCTTCCCTGGGGCCCACTATCAGCATCACAACCCCAATATCTGAACACAACAATGGCAGCTAGATGAACATCATAATACAGAAATTTCTACTTGAAACAGGTTGAGAGCAGGTCAAATAATGCTTTTCACTTGCATCACCCAAAACAAATATTGCTCTAATATATTTCACAACTTCTTTAATGAACAATGTGTGCAAAATTAGGAACAAAGGGAACATATATGAGTAAGAGGAATCAAACAAAATGATTCATTATATGAAATACATCGGCTTTTTGGATCCATATAATTGGATGAAAGCCTTGATGGTGGCACTTAACCAAGAGTATGACATTGTTGAAATGTTTTAAGCTGTTGTGAACTTCTCCAGACATCCCCACATCCCACATTTTTCTTTGCAAGCATAATGGCCCTCCACTTTGGATGTAGTTTCTTGAAAAGATTGATGCCCAGGATCCTACATATGGAGCCATATGGGAAAGTTGTCATTCTGCATTTATATGCCAGATTTTTTTTTCTTCAACAAAGTCTCTGGTATTGTCACAACCAACATATCTCCAGTTATCATACAAAAATGTACTAGAATATGTCTCAAGTAAAGGAACACAAAATGATCAATCGAATAATGCTAAACCAAACTGGTTCCTAAGTATGAGTTTAATGCAAATACAGATTATCTGTTGAATTAGAATTTTACACAGAACATGAGTTCGGGTTCCATGATTATTTAAAGATGTTGCACTTGTTACATGACCTATTTGTAGGAGGTACAATTACAAGAAAATTTGAAATTCATGGATCAAGCATCTCAACAATTACAAGTAACAAAATGGTCTAAATTGAATTTGCAACTCCATGATTCTGAATTCCATGAATTTCAAAAGCACTCGAATTTCTAATTACATGTAATCAAACAGAGCCTCTACTTTTGAACACTGATCTATCCCTCTTCCGCGTGAGCAAGTAAATGACAGTTTCCCCTCTTATCTCCCTTCCGCCTTTCTTTTCCTTCACATTTCCCCACCTTCTGACAATTCATTAGACCATTGTCTCATCCACCACCACTGACCTCTTCTTTGAGGGTGGGTTCGAAAAGTTCTTGATTGTCATTTATCATGAGGCAATTAAAAGGCTTCAGCAAAGCACCATGCTGAGCTTTACTTCTCACTACGAAGATCATAGCCAATGAATGATCAATGCTACATATGAGTAGTACATAACGACAAGAACCCATGTTACCAAGACTGCATACTTGACATAGGCATGCCTCTGGTTCAGGCTGCAGTATCAACCACAATATTATTTGTTTTGAAGTAGCAACCTATAGTTCTATACTAATGTACTTGATGTAGCCTCTTGTTTTAGGATGTAGGATCAGTGTTTAAATATCGGATATTGGCGATATACCGGTCGGCAAAATTATGTACCGGATATCGGATACCGGGTGATATATCGTGATATGATACTAAATACCGGTTGATATATCAATAGTAAATACATATAAGACATTATTAAAAGAAATAAGTTATTATCCAAACATCATCTAAAAACATCATTGAAATACCATAATGAACATAGAATAAAATAAAAAAAATCTCTCAAGCAAAAAATAATAATTATTATCCAAATAAGTAACTATAAGGCCGATATATCAGATATTTCATCTCGGATATCGGCCGATATATTGGCCACGTCGCGATATATCAGCTAATATCGGTCCAAGACGATATCCGGTAAATTTTTGCACTAATCGTATCGTTTTAGATAAAATACCGGTATCTCGGCCGATATATCGGTATATCGGCCGATATTTAAAACAATGCGTAGGATATGATACAACATGGCATCAAAATGTTCTTAGCAATACTAGGACTGGGTATTATTAGCAGAAATTACCGAGTGCTTTGTACGCAGACTAATGGCAACATTTTATGTTCTATATATGCAAATCAAAGAGCATCATATTGTGAATTGTACAATCAGCTACATAAAACATGGGTCGGGTATGATACTTCAGAATGTAAACCCTAATAAATTCTGATAGACCTGTTGTGGATGATTAACCTACTTGAGAGACGCAGGCACACTTGGACTTGAAACATTATGGTATTGAAATATTAACATGCTCAAGTAATTCTATGACTTAATCATGATTTCAGGCACATTGACTAGAGAAATTGGGAATTTGGCCTACAATAATTTTGAGTATTTTCACCATGAATCCTTGCTTCCACCTTGCCATTGGACATTAGAATATTAGGATCTCAACATAGAATGGTAGATGAAGTGTTTCCATACGATCACGGCAGACAGGGATAGCATAAAAGCAAAAATACACGGGTCAGAAATGATAATCAGATATCAGGTTCTGTATGTATGTCAGTCTTATCAGATTGAAGTAAAATGAAAATAACAATGCAATTCATTTGGTAATGGACAAGCTGCGAATCTGAACTATCATTATGATATACATGTTCCAAATGTGGACAGATAATCAGGTAGTTTGAAAACTTCTAGGCAATGCATCAAAATTTGCAAATTGAATGGCTTCACAGATTTTGATTATTTTGGTTGCTCGATCTGAAGAATAATTTTTTTCAAGCCATTTGATCTTTTGTCCACATTGGTTTTGCAATATATATGTAGGTTATAATTAACGACTCAGATCACAAAATTTGTTATATTACACCAATGTTTATTAAGATCTCCCTTAATTAACTTGCCTTGTCATAGTCTTACCTGTTGGGGCTGGAAGAATGCCAAGAACACAAACCCTAGATCACAAACACACACACAAAGAGAGGGAGATAAGGATTTACGAGATTCAGCAAAATGCTTACGTTCCCGGAGCAGAAAAGAGAGATCTATTGATGATTTACACAAGGTACAAGAGAATTACAATTGGTTCTCTCAAGAACTCTCTAGAAATCATTTAACCCTAACAATGGTTCACATCCTCTATTTATAGGGAGGAGAAGAAAACCCCAAAATAGCTCCAAGTCGGGTCCAAAATTCGTTCTGACCCGACTTCGGTCGACCGCTCGATCGACCGCGCAAAGTCCTCTGACATTACAGGACTTACCCGATCCAACTGGGTTCCTATTCCTCGTGCAACATCGGTCGACCGATCCAAGCCTTATGCATGTCGGTCGACCACCCAATCGACCGAAGTCCTATCATAGAGTTAAAAAACTCTATCTCCTGTTTTTGCCCTCTCTACATTCTCCACCTCGGTGAAGATTTTTCAAATCTGAGCCAAACTCCAATGAACACCTGGCGAAATTGACACACGATCTCGATGAAATCGACACACGATCTCGGCTTGAGCGTTCCGGACGAAATCGACACACGATTTTGACTTGGCCGAACGGACCAACCGGTTCCAAACGAATCACCAGCACACACTTACAATTGATTTCAAACGATCACACCGGATCTATATGATTGATTCAATCCATAATTGAGCTTGTCATCGCCACTAGCACTCTCTCCAAACTCACAAACGATCTCAACGGATCCAAATGATTGAATCAATTCAAATTGAGTTTGTCGTCCCCTCAGGCAACTCTCTTCAAACTCTAATATCAATTGTAAAGATTCAATTTCAGCTCAGCTATCCAAACGGAATGCATCATACATGCCTTCCCAACACTCCACCGAAGAGAAACAACACTATATGAGCTGACCAAAGAACGTGTTTACAACTCAGCAACTAAACGGAACACCATTCCAAATGACCTCAAAAAGAACCCAACATGAGCCAACACTGACTCTCCAACTAACTAACACTCCAGTCCAAATGTCTTCAAGACGGTCCAACCAAATTTGAGTAGAGCACACCAAATACCAACATCGGCTCAACAAACTGGATGCACGCCCCCTTATGCAAACTCAACTATCTTCTCACCAGAAGATCAAATGTTCATCGAGATCACAACACTTCACCTCTACGTGAAGTCCAACTCTTCACCTCTACGTGAAGTCCAAATCAGCTTCTGTTGCCAATTCTCGAGAACCCAAATACACTAAATAGCTTCATACGGGCTGCATCACCAAACGCTTGGCCATCACGGCTGCCTACGTACCCTCTGCCCAAAGGATCAAGCCTTTCGTAGTTCATTCTAATGAGCTCCACCGAGCTCAACCATCTCTCTTCTTTGCAGTAACAAACCCAACTGGCTGATTCATATGAACCTCATCAACATGAGATACATGCTTCTTTACAACCCATCTTCGCTGATTCTCTTGGGTTCCTCTACCTGCATCTGAACCATCTTTTTCAACATGCTTAGTATCCATATCGGCTACTTGGTCTCCACCGGGTGTCATGATCGATGGAATCTCAGACGATACTGAACCAACTAGACATGTGGAGTAGCATCAACCTCCACCCACTGCGATACTATTTTGGTCTTCCCCATCTTCACCTACCGGGAGACGGTAGATTTCACCATTGAAGCCTCATTCAATGTGACATGTCTGCTCGAGACAAACTCTTTGTTTTTCGGATTCCATAACTTGTAACCTTTCAAGTCTTCTTTGTATCCCAAAAATACTAATTTGTTCACCTTAGAGTCCAACATGTCTATCTTGACATCAACATAGGCCGGACAATCAAATACTCTAAGTGAACCATGGTCACGAGCAGCTCCACCTGACCAAATCTCCAAAGGAGTCTTACCTCCTATTGCAGTCGTTGTTAGCCTATTCAAGAGATGACTAGCATACTCAATCGCCTCAGCCCAAAACGATTTGTCTAACGATGCATTAGACAACAAATACCGAACCTTCTCCAACAAGGCACAGTTCATCTCTTTGGCTACAACATCTTTCCCATTTGTGAAGTAGGTAACAATACAATTGTCCTAGCCAAATTGCAGGAAAGAACCCTTGTACTCCTCAACATAATCATATCGGAGCACTTGATCTTCCTACCTGTCTGATTTTCCATCAGATTCTTCCACTTCACCAACAATTCTAGGACTTCAACTCTTTGTCTCATCGGGTATACCTAACAATTCCTAGAATAATCATTTACAACTGAGACAAAGTACTGATGGCCTCCAAGTGATGCAGTCTTGATAGAGGACCCCAATATTTATGTGAACCGACTCAAGAAGACTATGCAAATGGTGAGTATCGATGCCGAATTTCACCTTCTTTCTTATCCAGAACACAACTGTCACGTGCTTCCAAACGGCTGGTCGATGCACTTCCCAATGCTTGATCTGACTTCAAGCCAACTAGTCCGAGCTCACTGTGCCATAATCCGGTGGAATCGCCATCCAACTATCCTGAAGGTGTCAATCCAGTAACTGCACTACCCATCAAGTAGTATACGTTGTTGCGTCTAATGCCCTTCAGAACAACCAATAAGCCACTAGACATCTTGAGAACACTTTCTCCAAGAGTCCGTCTGAGGCCCTTCGCTTTTAAAGCTCTAACAGAGATTATATTCTTCATCATACTAGGAATATATCTCACCTCCTTCAACTCTCTCAATGTCCCATCATACATCCTAATACAAACTGTACCCTTACTAACCAACCGGCAAGTGTGACCATCTCCCATGGACATCAAACCGCCATTCAGCTCCTCAAAGCTAGCAAACAACTCCCTTCTAGGATAAATGTGGTAGGTAGAGCCCGTATTCAATACTCACTCAGAAGCATCTGAATGACAACCTGATGGTGTAATAGAAAGTGAAAAACAAGAAGAGTCAGAATCATTACCATCTGACCTCACGACATTGGCCTTTGATCGTGACTCCTTCAGCTTATTGAGTTTTGAACAATCACTTTTCCAGTGCCTATTTCTTTGCATAAAGCACACTGATCCTTCCCCAATTTGTGGTTACCAACCATAGGTTTTCAATTGAATTTCTGCTTATTTTCTTTTCTTCGGTCATCTTAGGTCAATACCTCTGCCGATGTGGCACTGGTAGAGCACTCCTTATCCTTTCTCCTCAATTCAAGGTTCACAAGAGCAGCGGTCACCTCACTGTAAGTAAGGGATGTCCTCCCATTGATCAAGGTAAGCACAAAGATCTCATATCCCTCATCGGGAAGAGAACCCAACAATATCAACGCTTTGTCTTCATTCTCGATCACTACATCCAAATTTGTCAAATCCGCGAGAAGCTTCGTGTAGTCATTGATGTGATCACTAATGGAGATTCCACCTTTCAACTGGAAACAGTAAAGTCTCCTCTTCATATGCAAACGGTTCTCGACGCTCTTCGTCAAGTACTTGCTCGCTAGAATCTCCCAAATCGACTTCTCAGAAGTCTCATTCATCACATCATACTTGAGATCATGTGTTAAACAAGACCTAATAACGCTACACGCCATCCTATTCATCTTCTTTCAAATCTTTTCATCTACTTCTGCAGGTTTTTCTTGAAGCTCAAGAGTATCCTCCAAATTCTGCACATTCAGAGCATCCATTACCTCGCATCTCCACAATCCAAAATTGTTTGTGTCATCAAACTTCACCACATTTATTTTTATGTGATGAACATTTTGAGCGTTCTTTACTACAAAAGAATCACTCCCACTATATGTTTCTTCAGCCATTTCTCCAAATCTCATAACCACACAAACGGAACAACTATGAAATGGAACTACAAATGATAAAGTTCATATTTTTACCTCCAATTGAAACCCAAAGATGAGTTTCTAATTAATCTCTCCATCAAGATTGAAGACGAGATCCAATACAGTAAAAATCCGATTTTTATCCAACTAAAACTTCCAATCTCCAAGATCCAAGTTTCAAACCAAAGATCCACTCCACCAAACAATTGTAGACCATATCCAATCCGTTAAAAAATTAATTTTTATCTAATAAAAATCTGATTTTTATCCAACAAAAGCTTCAGATCCCAAAAATCCAAGCTTCCAATCAACGATCTGATCCACCAAACTTAATCCAAGTGTTGCCTAGAGCTCTAATACCATTTGAAAAAGAAAAGGGGCGTGCATCCATATTGTTGGACTTGGGGCACCATCGCAAAAGACTAGCCTTCTATGTGGAGTTGCCCAAATCTTTATATACCCAAGACCATCCCCATGTCTAGCCGATATAGGACTATTTGTTCGATTCAAATCCCAACAATGTCTCTCGAACAAAGAATCTCCCTGCAAGCTCAACTATCTTCACGCTGGAAGATCAAATACTTCATCGAGATCCAAATTTCACTGTGTGGGAGCAGATCACGCTACAATATCCATATTTTAAAATACTGTATTTATATTTTTTTCTAAGTATTTTTTTTTGCTTTTAATTTATTGACTTAATTTATGACTTATTTACATTATTAAGTATACAAATTATTTTGAGATAGTAAATGTTAATTTGAGTTTATTTATCACTAGTATTATTACTATTATTATTATTACCATTAGTATTATTAATTATTATTAGTGATTATTACTAACGGTTAGTTCATTATAGTTATGATTATTATTATGGTTAATTTTATTATTATTATATTATTGCTACTAATCATTATTATTGTTAATTTCATTATGGTTATTATTATTTATTGTTATTTTTATTAGTGTTATTATTATTAGTATGTTATTATTAATTATTGTTAATTACCATTATTAGTATTATTTATTTTGTTATTGTCATCTTTAATTATTAATATTGGTTATTATTATTGTTGTGTGTAATTATTAAATGTTAAATACTTAATTGATTGTGCTAATATTATATATTTTGTCCTAATCATTAGTGCTATTATTTCTATTCCATCTTTTCTATTCCTTTAGCCTATAGCCTTATACCCGAAATCTAAACCCATTACCCATTAAGCTAATCCAACCAACCCCATTCAAATTCTATCACAATCCTAATCCTAACTAACATATCATAATCCTTACTAATCTAATCCCAACCCAGAATCTTATCTATTTAATCTAAATCCTAAACTATCTATCAAAATCATATCTAATCCTAACAACTAATCCCATCTTAAACAACTAATCCTAAATACTAACAACAAATCCATCTTAATCTTAACTATTTCAAATCCTAACTAATATATATATATATATATATATATATATATATATATATATATATATATATATATATATCTTAATCCCAACTAATAAATAATCCAAATCCTATCTATTAAATTCAAACCCAACCCATAATCCCATCTATTAAATTAAATCCTAACTAAATCCCAAATCCTAACTAATTATCCTATCTAATCCCAACCCACCTACCCAATAGCTTACCCTATATAAGCATCCTCTAATCCATCTTATTCCCTAACCTAAACTATAACCCTTCTTTCCTCTCTCCCCAAGCCCGAGCCATGCCCCACAGCAGTCGCCTCTTCCCTTCCTCCTCCCCCCCATCAACAACTGCAACCCCTCGCCAAGCCATGCATCCTCCACGGCCTCTGCCTCTCCGTCAGAGCCCCGTCGACGTGCCGCAAGCCTTTCCTTTGCGTGAGTCCCCTTCCTCTCCTTTCTATTTATCTCTCTTTATGATGTGTATTATAAATACATGTAAATTAATGTGATGATGTGTGCGTGAGTGTGTTTAAGTGTGTGGGTAAATGTATACAAGTTTATGTATGTGGGTAAGTATGTGTGTGAATGGGTACGTATAAATGTATATATATGCATGTCTATAACTGCATGTATATTGTGTATAAGAGTGTATGTGTGTGTATGTGGAGCGTATGTGTATGGGATGTATATCAGTACGGGTCTATAATTGTATGGGTGTAAGTTCATGTGTTTGGATGCGTGTTACAATGATTTCGGACGCGTTAGTGCAATCCAGACCCGTTACGGGAGATTCGGAATTGCACTCGTTATAGACCCAATACACTGGCGATTCGAAAACCGACCCATGGGATGATCCGGAGATTCGTATCGGTTCGTGCAGTGGAGACCAGACAGTGATTCGGTTCCAAAACCGCGTCATTTCATGTGAGTGTTTGTTCTTTTCTATTTTCTTATTTACCATTATCAGTAGGCATCTATATATTACTTGTATCATTTCATGTGACTGTCTAAGATATTTTACCAATATTATTACCCGTATCACTTCATGAGACATCAGAGAATATTAATCGTATTTCTTTAGTTGATATGAATACCTATTGGCGTCATTTCATGTGATGGTTGCCTTTACGGGTTCAGGACTAGTTGTGTTTTATCCTAGACTGTTACTCAATTTAATTTATTGATTTACTGGACTAGCTCGTGTTTGAGATCAGATAGCATATTTATCTATTTTTATGTTGGACTATTAGACATAGATTTTGATACCTCTTTAGATTTTAAAGGTATCATAGACAATTGGTTAGAGATAATATTGATGTTAATATGTATATGAATCTTGTATTTGATGTTGAGACCTTGTAATTTGATATTGAGACATTAGGCTTATACCACATCATGTGTAGATGATTACCATTTTCGGATTCAGATCTAGTTATGATAGCCTGTCTATGGGATTGATCTTGAGGTTGATTGAGTCGTGATTGAGGTTAGAGATTCATATTTTATGTGGAATAATTATTAGACATGATGTTCCTTTAATTGGTGATTTTTAGATAAGAATTTAATCTGAATATTGAGGACGGTTTAGTTATGATCTTACCTTATTAAGAGATTGGGTTCTTAATACTTGATTGTTATGGGGACTTAGAATTGATTTGGGATTTACATTCCTTTTATTAGATCTTGATCGATATATAAATGAGATTGACTTTATTAGATTATCATCAGGTATTGTGTGTATATTTACCTCTGATATCTATGTGTAACATGATCTTAGTTTTACATTATTGAAACAAGGACTTTCGGATTTGCCTTGATTATATTGACTGAGTATTGATGATCTTATCGATGTTGGATATTGGATATATAGATGATCGAGATGTCACATTGATCGAGGATGTTGCACTCCTTAATCATGATCTTCATTACAGTTGGATAAATCTGTTTTTGAGGATGTTTCATTATTTATTTGTGATCTCGGTATTTATTGTTTTAGTCGATCTCGAGAATATCAGTAGACTGCTATTCGTGATGGATTCCTACTTATTGTTGTTATCCAGTTACAAAGATAGAATTATTGTGAGAGTAGTTTCATTGATATCGGTGATAATATATATCTTCAGAGTTTGATAACAGTTATTATTCGATCTCAGTTATTGGTGATTAGAGGATTAGAACAGATTGGTATCGATGAGAAGGTTGATTATTGATTCATTGAGATGGTGATTACTATATCGGATACTTGGACTTAGATTCAATGTTTGATATTTACAGTGATTGTTATTGAGACTATGAGTTGATGGATCAGTTACTGATATCTCTTTAGTACGGATAGATGAGATATTGATCAGTTCTAGTTAAGACTATCTATTGAGCAGTATCCGAGTTTGTTATGTATTCATGTTATTGAAAGTTACTGGGAAAATATTGTCAAACTGTAATACATTATTGATCCAATGTTTTACCGTTTACACGATAATATTGTCCACATTGTTATTGTTACACCATTGATATTGTTATTGTCACCGTATCGTCCCAGTAATCTAAATAATATAGATATTGATTGTTCTAAATAATAATATAATAGACAACTTACACCAGGATTGGGGAAATTGATGGAGGAGACAACGTCTTTATTTTGGGTGGACCTAAGATACAGGTTGTGCAGCTAAGATACGGTTCCACTGCATGGTTCCGGAGAATGACTGGCATCTCGTATTGTTCATTTGTTATTGTTATTGACTACCTAACGGTAGGACCTGATTCAGTGCCAGGTGATTGGGTCGTAGTTTCGCATATGTACGGAACCCACCTAAAGCATGGATAATGTCTCTTCCATTGATTTTAATATATTAAAATCTTGATTGACACGTGTAGTAGGCGTAGTATGGGATGTGTCTATTACAGGTGGCAATTGGTGTTCGCTGACATAATAAATAATAATGAACTGCTTATGGTGTATTGTGACTGACCGTAATCACCTTACTGTACATATATATAAACTATGATAGACATATAATTGTACACATGACCCGATTGTATACCAGACTAGTGACATATGTTAGGTTACACATCTTGACATTAGTTGTTTCCTTTTATCCTAATATCAGTTATATATCGTTCATAACTTTGGTCTTGATATTGATTATTCTGTTATCTTTTATTTCAGTTATCATGTTGTTATTGCTTACATTGTTTTTATGCACGTGCACCTTTCCCTTTACATACTCATTAGGTCGCTTCTGACGACCCTAAATTTGCACGTCTAGATACTGAATGTTTTATGCTCATAATTTTGGACTATCAGATATGGATTTTGATAAGATCATAATTTTTATGTTGGACTATCAGATATGGATTTTGATACCCTTTAGAGTTTAGATGTATCATAGACAATTGGTTAGATGTAATCTTGATGTTAATATGTATATGGACATTATATTTTGATGTTGAGCCCTTATAATTTGATATTGAGACATTAGGCTTATAAAACATCATGTGTAGACGATTACCATTTTCGGATTCAGATCTAGTTATGATAGCCTGTCTATGGAATTGATCTTAAGGTTGATTGATTCGTAATTGAGGTTAGAGATTTATATTTTACGTGGAGTAATTATCAGACATGATGTTCCTTTAATTGGTGATTTTCAGATAAGAATTTAATCTGAATATTGAGGACGGTTTAGTTATGATCTTACCTTATTAAGAGATTGGGTTCTTGATACTTGATTGTTATGGGGACTTAGAGTTGATCTGAGATTTACATTCCTTTTATTAGATCTTGATCGGTATATACATGAGATTGACTTTGTTAGATTATCATCAGGTATTGTGTGTATATTTTACCTCTGATATCGATTTGTAACATGATCTTAGTTTTGAATTATTGAAACAAGGACTTTCAGATTTACCTTGATTATATTGATTGAGTATTGATGATCTTATCGACGTTGGATATTGGATATAGAGATGATCGAGATGTCACATTGATCGAGGATGTTGCACTCCTTAATCATGATCTTCATTACAGTTGGATAAATCTGATTTTCGAGAATGTTTCATTCTTTATTTGTGATCTCGGTATTTATTATTTTAGTAGATCTCGAGGATATCAGTAGACTGCTATTCGTGATAGATTTCTAGTTATTGTTGTTATCTAGTTATAGAAATAGAATTATTGTGAGAGTAGTTTCATAGATATTGGTGATAATATATATCATCAGAGTTTGATAACGGTTATTATTTGATCTCAGTTATTGGTGATTAGAGGATTAGAACAGATTGGTATCGATGAGATGACTGATTACTGATTCATTGAGATGGTGATTACTGTATCGGATACTTGGACTTGGATTCAATGTTTGACGTTCACAGTGATTGTTATTAAGACTATGAGTTGATGGATCAGTTACTGATATCTTTTTAGTACGGATGGATGAGATATTGATCAGTTCTAGATGAGACTATCTATTGAGCAGTATCCAGGCTTGTTATTGTATTCATGTTATTGAAAGCTACTGGGAAAATATTGTCAGACTGTAACATATGTATTGTTCCGTTATTCTACCGTTTACACGATAATATTGTCCACATTGTTATTGTTACACCATTGATATTGTTACTGTCACCTTATCGTCCCAGTAATCGAAATAACATGGATATTGATTGTTCTAAATAATAATATAATAGACAACTTACACCGGGATTGGGAAAATTGATGGAGGAGACAGCGTCTGTATTTTGGGTGGACCTAGGATACAGGTTGCACAGCCGAAATACGGTTCCACTGCAGAGTTTCGAGGGATAACTGACATCCTGTATTGTTCATATTATTATTGTTATTGACTACCTAGCGGTAAGACCTGGTTCAGTGCCGGTGATTGGATCGTGATTCCGAGTATGTACAGAACCCACCTAAAGCATGGACAATGTCTCTTCCATTGATTTTAATAACTTAGGACCCTAATTGACACATGTAGTATGGAATGTGTTTATTACAGGCGGCAATTGGTATTCGCTGACATAATAAATAATAATGCACTGTTTATAGTGTATTGTGACTGACTGTAATCACCTTACTGTATATATATATAAATTATGATAGACATATGATTGTACACATGACTCGATTGTATAACAGACTAGTGACATATGTTAGGTTACACATCTTGACAGTAGTTGTTTCCTTTTATCCTGATATCAGTTATCTATCGTTCATAACTTTTGTCTTGATATTGATTATTCTGTTATTTTTATTTCAGTTATCATGTTGTTGCTTACATTATTTTCATGCACATGCATCTTTCCCTTTACACACACTCCTTAGGTCGCTTCTGACGACCCTGGATTTGCACATCCAGATACTGAATGTTTTATGCTCATGTTCAGGTGTTCGTGTGATCGTACGCTTCGCGAGGAGTTAGAGTTTCTCTTTTTGATTCTGATATTCTTGCCTCTTTTTATTCATGTTTCTGTACTTTTCTTGATTCATGTATATCAAATTCAGTCTTTATTCCAGTTCTTTAAATATAATATCATGTGTAGATGCTTATATGTGATATTGCACTGATCGTTAATTTATTATGGCTTAGATTTATAATTTGTTCAGGTTACTTTAGACTTAGCGTGTATACGTGGGGTATTTTCCTCGCGTATATACGTCGCCGACTCTCGTTGCGACTCTGTTTCCATGTATTTTGGGAAGCGGGGCGTAACATACGCCTTACGTGAAGTACCAACTGCAGCCGGCCACTCCTCTACACCGCGTGAGAAGCGGCACGCCCATTGCAAAGAAGCACCACTGCCAAATTTCTCGAGAGCCCAACGTTAGCTTCACAGGGGCCTACTACGTTTTTTTGCGCCACTGGAATGATCAGCCCCTTGCGTCTTTTGCGTCATTAGGGGATCAACATTATCGAACATTGTAACACCCCGCTCCCGGAATACATACTTAGTTGCGTATTCAGATATTTTGATCGTATTTTTCGATTTATTTCCTATATTTGTTTTGTATTATGAATTATTTATATAATCGTTTTGCCTTGAATCCAAATTCGTGAACTCAGAGTCAGCCCTAACCTGAACCAGGGACTCGATCCTAAAGTATTACTCGATTTGGTCTTTCTGGTATTCAGATTTGACCGATTTTAGTTTCAAACATCATTTTCTAATATTTTAATTTTTCATAATTTTCTGAGATTTTTCAAATTAAATGAAAAATCTTCAAAACTGGTGTCAACTAGTGCCGTTGATCGATTCTCAGATTTTTAATTACAAAAGGAGTTGAATTTCTAGAAACGACTTTCATATTATTTCTTAAAATCACTTTTTTTCTATCTAAATACTTTTTCTGAGATTTTTCTAAATTTACCAAAATTCCACCGGATTTGGTGTCGGCCAGTATTGCTGGTTGATTCCAAAATTTTTAGTTTACAATCGGAGTTGAATTCCTGAATCTGCTTTCACCTTATTTCTTAGAATCACATTTTTCTAGCTTAATACATTTTTAGAGATTTTTCAGAATTTATCAAAGTTTGACCAGTTTTGGTGTCGACCGGTATCGCCGGTAGATTGTAGGATTTTTATTTTAAAAACAAAATTTTATTTCTGAAATCGCTTTCGTATTATTCCTCAAGATGATTTCTACCTCTGAGTATTTTTCGGAATTTTTTGGAGCAGTCGATATTCTTCTCTTCTCTTTTTTCTTCTTCGCCCGAGCCCGAGCCCCACTCCGGCGCCTCCGGCCACCGTCGCCGGCGAAGACCCCCTCCCAACTCCGGCCACCTCCTCCTATCACCAACACCAACAACAACATCAACAACCTCCACCTCCATCTTCTTACTCCTCAAGACCACCACCATCTCCACCTTCAAATCAACCACCACCACCTCCATCTTCTCCACTCTAACTCCACCCTCACAACACCCTACACCTCCTCCTCCCATCTCCTTTAATTTCTCCACCATCACCCAAAATCACCACGAAAACCATCATCTCCATCATATACTCCACGCCCTTCTCTCTCTCTTTTGGGGTGGCCGGTGCCGCCCCTGCCCGTCGGTGGCCGGTGCCGCCCCTGGCACGGTGGCCGGTGCCGTGGGCCCCCCTTTGGGGGGCGCATGCGTGAGCGGGGGGCAACAGCCCCCCTCTCTCATCCGTCTCTCTCTAGCCGTCTCTCTCTCTCTCTCCAGTTCTCTCTCTCACCGTTCCTCTCTATGCAGTCTCTCTCTACAGTCTCTCTTTCTCTCTCTGTTTCTCTCTTATCTCTTTCTCTCTCTAGCCCTCTTCCTCCTCTCTAGATTTCCCTCTCTAACTCTCTCTAGTCTTTCTCTCTAGTTCTCTCTTTCTCTCTCTAGTCTTTCTCTCTCTAGTTTTCCCTCTCTCTAGATTTTCTTCTCTCCTTAGCTCTCACTTTTTCTCTCTTCTCTCTTCTTTTCTCTCTCTAAAAATTACATATATTTATTTATTATATTTTATGACGCGTGCGCGAGTTCCTGGGATTTCGGAGTTTTCAGCTTTTTCGAAGATTTAGGCAAGTCTACTCACCTTGATTTGGGTTTCCCCGCTTCATCGGGTCGACGTCTATTTTATTTCGTATTTATATGTATTTTGTATTTGGCTGTCCCTGTATTTGTATGTGGCCGAGTGCCCATGATTGTACATGTATATGCCTGTGATGAATGCTTGTACTAGGATAGTTTACTTCTTGTACATATACCATGCCTGCGATGTACTCTTTTTATTGCTTTATACCATGTGTGGCCGACCCTTCATGGTCGTTAACCTCCGGGCTCTCTACTTGGCCTCCGGGCCCTATCAGCCTCCGGGCTTCTCCACTCCACGGTAGTCTAGATATTATCACGCTTACATGTATGCTCGTGTGGTACTAACATCACGTGCAGGTACTCTTGTATCGACTCTGAGTTTTTGTCCACTCTCGGGCTGCCTACCCAATGGTTCTAGGCCTGTACCCTTATGGGTTTCGTGGTAGCTACTGATAGTGCACTTGGACCCGAGCGTATTTTAGTCTTCGGGCTCTCGCCCACTAACTCGAAAGAGAAGTGTACTTAGACCGTCAGGTCTCTCAGCTCCGCCTAGTAGGCATGCTTAGCGCTCAGCGCTTTACCACTAGATTCGTCTAGGCGGAACTCTGCCGGATTTTAGACTCGCTTTCTAAGCCGAGTCATTCCAGTAGCTCCGTCAAGCGCTCTAGTGTTAAACACTGTTTGCTGTCCGTACCTCCAACTTGCTTAGCTCCGCTTGGGTGTTTGCTTGCTTGTTTATTACCTGATCGCCAGTTTAGCTTTTCTTTTATTAATGGTTGTGAAGAGTTTGAAATCTTACTAACACTGTTTTTCCTGAACCTGCATGGTTTTCCGGTATTCGTACCAATCTTATATATCGGTACTATTTTCCTGTATCGCTTGATGTGCTTACATATACCATGCTATCACTTGTTACTTGACTGATATCACCCTCCTGTCATGCTATCACTTGACATCCGGCATGATACTTGACTCTTATAATTATCACGATAACGGGAATGATGACCTGACATCTTGTTTACATCTTAATATATTTCAGTACAAACTATACTCCTGATACATATGTAATCCTGATACTCCTGACTTGTTCCTACTCATTCTCGAAATCTGATAAATATCTAATAAACCATAAAATGGGACAACTTACATCGAGTCGGGGGAAACTTGCGGATATCAATACATGTTCGTGTTTACAGTGGTATTAGGTATGTTGTGCAACTAAAACTTCCGGTTCGACCTGTGGGCCTCCAGGTGACCGAGGGAAGCGCTGGCTCCCTCCTTATTGGTTCCATCTTGAAAGGGTATCCTATAAGACCCTCTTGAACGCCTCGCGGCAGGTTCTGTCCTCCAGCAACGGAACAATCCTGGGATGTGGTCCCCGGTATGTACGGGACCCACTGTAAACATTGTTCGTTAATACCCCGTTGGTTTCCAATAACAACCTTACTTTACTCAGATGTGAATATATTTGTGTTGGGACGCTAGTTCACAGATCTAGACATCTGGGTAAGACGAGTAATAATAATAATAAAAGATGCCAACTATGTATTTGTTGTATACTTTGCCGAATTTGCTTTCATCGAGTTTTACATCAGATTTCTAGTTTATGACCATTATTATATTATAACTGCTTACATCCTGCTTTACCACTTGTGTTCTATTCCACTAGTCTTTTGCCCTTATCTTATTATACCATGAGTATTCCCTACTTGTTATCACTTGCTATATATCTACTTGCTCATGCATACACCTGTGCTCACGACATGATTTTCAATGCATATTTATGATTCGGATTTATTGATACACGTGTGCTTATCTCTGCACGTCATTTGGCATTCGCATTACCACTCGCTGGGGAGTTCTGACTCCCCTGGATCCTCATGTTCAGGTCTCAGAACTTGGAGCTTGTAGATTCTCCCAGATGTTGATCAGATATGCGTAGCTGAAGCGTGGATCGCCAACAGACCGTCCAAAACCCTATCCTTCCAGGCCCCCTGTGCGTATCTCGAGTTTTCTTTCTGTAAACTTGTGAGCGCCCTTTGTACTATTCATACTTGTATATCTCTTTGTATTCTCGCATTTGCGCCTATCGGTAATGTAATATTCTTGTAATATTGTGTCACACCTGATGATAACTTTGAAATTGTACTCATATGTTGGAATGTATAATGCACCACGTGCTTCCATACTCTAATTCTTGTCTGTACTGATGCTTAGCATACCGTGAGGGTATTTCCGACCTGCGTATATACGTCGCAATAACGTCTCCGTAACTGCGGGATCGGGGCGTTATAAACATCACCGACACACACGACTAAGTTCGGGACATGGCTCTGATACCAATTGTTGGACTTGGGACACCATCCCAAAAGACTAGCCTTCTAGGTGGAGTTGCCCAAATCTTTATATACACAGGACCATCCCTATGTCTAGCCGATGTGGGACTATTTGTTCGACCCAAATCCCAACATTTCCATCATTCCGGACTTCTCCATCAAATTTGGGTCAGGGATGAAGAATAAACTAGCTGAGAAATCTCCAAGAGAGCTGACCAAGTTGTTTAAATCTCGCCTAATATCAATCCTATATGAGATTCTTGCTCAAGGCAATAACGTGAAAGATAATAGCCTTGGCATAAAGAATATACCAGATGGTAAACCTATTCTCTACATACTGAGATCCAAAAATTCCTGTACATTAAAAAGGGAAATTAATTCCATGAGAGATGGGATAACCCTAGATAAGTACAGAGTCCAAACAAACAGGCAGAAAGCAAAGTTTGCTATATGGAACCATATCATCCCTTAGGCATGATATAGGCCAAAGAGCCAAATGGAATCACACTCCCAATGCCTTGCTACTACCTCTCTTTACAAAACCAGACTGAGATACTAAAAGACATTTGAAGGTACGAACTACAGCACCACTTTACCTTAATCAATTCCACACATAAAAACATATGTTGGTGTAGTAGTTGAGATTAATTTTCTTTCGATGCGTGCAAACATAAAAACATCTGCACAAGCTGAGAACACCGCCACCGGCATAATAGGATTATTAGGACATAAAAAACATTTCACTGGCGTGCAAACATTATTCACACTGTAGAGATACAAGTACAAAGATGCATCAAATAAAAGTGCACATATGCACCTATTCAGTTGGCAGATGCAAGGTGAGTTGCACATCAGATAATAGTTTGTGTGGGGAACACAAATAATGGAACTGATGCTTTATGAAGATTGAGTTGAATTATAAAATTTTCCAAAGTTCTTTTTGTGACAGACCAAATCGAACTCTAGAGATGTATAAAATTTGTCAAAGAGGTGGCTACTTTCAACTATTGAAAGAGAGAGGCAAAATTTCAAATTATCCTTGTTTCAACTTTCAACAAAAATACTAGGTCCCAACAAACTTGCAGAAAGAGGAGACTGCAACAACAAAATTCATGTCGGCTTCTAACCTTAGGCCTCGTGCCCACAACCAAATATGTAGAAGGGAGATGGATGCTCCAAAGTTTTGGTAACAAATAACATGCTTCCTTCTTTGCCAGGAGGATACTTGAGTGATTTTCCATATGAAAGCCTGATCTTGTACCATATTGATATGTCAAGTCTTGGTCTTCATTGGTCTAATTTCTGAGTTGTAAAAGTTTTGATCTAGTTGTACAGCAAGTATACACATAATTCTTATAAATCAAGTATTGATACATATTAAAGGGAAAAAGAAATTTCAAGTCATAATTTAAGCGGACTGCCAACAGCATTAGTGATCCAATTATGGAGATCAACTGGACTGTCTAATGACATCTTATTAGCAGTTTATGTGCTTGCTTGCAAGGGAAATGTTGCCAAGTTGACTGTACGAAGAGGGAGGGAGGAAGAGATCTGTTGGATTTAGAAGAGAAGAAGAGGAAGCAGGTTGCTATTATGCTGGAAGAAGGTCCAGAAATCCAAGATTGCACACAAAATGAAGGTTTAACTAACTTGTTAGACCGCTTGTGAAGGATGACATATTCTAATTTTTTGCTTCACTGTAAAGTGAACTCACTTGGTCCTCAAATATGTTCATTCTCTTTCATGAGTACTATGACAAAATACATATAAGAGGTGAGACACTTCTTGTTTAAAGAATGAATGCAAGGAGAGGATGAGCTCACCTTTACTTTCAGTTCTTTCTTTCTTTTAAACTCTTTGATTAAATTAGTTATCTAATTAGAAGTCATATTGCTTTATATATTAGGAGTCTTATAGTTACCTAATTATGAGTCATATTATTTTATATATTAGAAGTCATTTAGTTACCTAATTAGAGGTTATATTTTTCTATGTATTAGGAGTCATACTCATATTATAAGTTGTAATTGTACTTGTCTATAAATAAGAATATAGAGAGATGACTCAACAAACTCTCTCAGATCCTTTTCTTTTAAATTCTAATATGGTATCAGAGTCTCTCAAATGATCATCGGTTTCACGCTATCCTCAAGCATGTGTTGGGCCGCGCTTATATAACTGCCTAGTGTCAGGCCATTTTTCTAGCTTCTTCCTATGTTGCTACCAATTGAAGTGTTGTGTTCATCTATTGCTGCTGCTTACTATCAACTATGGATTCATCTTCCTCTGTTGCCGGTACTCATTCATGTTGTTACTATTAACTCATCTAATAGTGTTATTAACTACTTATATTGTTGTTGCAAGTTTTTTTATCAGTATTTCTACTGCTGCAAGTTTTCTCATCTTTATTGTTCTTCTCATCCTATTTGTTTTTTATTTGTTAGAGTAATATTAGGATTAAAATACAATACCTATTGTATTATGATTGTATTAGAGTAGTATTAGGATTAGAATATAATACCCATTGTATTAGAATTGTATTAGCAGTAGGATGTTCTTATCTCTGTATATTATTTGGGCATTGTCTTCATCAATCATAACAATTCAGTTTTCACTTTCTCAACTATTGTAACGTGGTATCGGAGCCTACTCTCAAAAAATTCCTCTTGTTAATCGAAGTTCTCTCGGTGTTCTTGAGCCTGCGCCGGGCCGCGCTCACGTAGCATGTGCCTAGCGCTGGGCCACTTCTCGAAGCCTTGTGAGTTGTCAGATGTTTCTAGCATCGGCCACTCTCCGCGCTAGCATCATAAAAGTTTTCAACTTTGTACATCATCATCAGTTGCTGCCATCACCATGCATGGTTTCCCGGTTCGCCCACCAAGCTCGTCCACGTGCACGACCTCTGCAGCCGCGAGATCCATGCGTTGAACTCACAATCTTACTCAAAATTCTAGTTGGAATCTAATTTTGATAAGTTGTCTTCATGTGGGTCACAATATGATCCAATCAAATTAGTTGGATACAAGTAATCAACTACTTAGAGTCTAGGCATCCCATCTCTAAGCACGAGTTGGACTTCAAATTCATCTCCAATTTCGACTTGGAATCACCAGGATCAATCAAGCTATTGTCATCAACAATTGCAACTTCTTGTCGTCGCGCGATCCCGCGCAACATCCCATGTTGTCAATTGAGAACCAATCGACGAGTTCGACATTCCCCTGCCATCAATCGAGAGCCGATCGACAAGTTCTCCATCTCCGCAAGTCGAAGAGCCCGATCGTTGAAGTTTGAATTTGATGATCTCTCAACCTCTGCTCCTATTGAGTTTGAGGATCTCTCAAAACCTCCATTCCTACTACATTTTGAGAATCTCTAAAATCTATTAATCAACTACTTGAACAAAAGATTGTTGAATGTCTATTAAAACAGTCTATAATCAGTCTACAACTACAAATAACCAATTTTCGCTGTTGCAACCAATTCTGAGGGTATCTATAAGCCCGATGATTGGTCTTCTTCATGATGATCATCTTCTACTTCCATACTAGCTGCACTGATCCGAATGCGTTTACTTGCGGTCATCACCAGATTCTACTAGCTGCATTGTCTTGGGTGTGTTTACTAGCGCGCATCATCAGATTCTACTACTAGCTACACTAGTCTGAGTGTGTCTACCGGCGGGCATCACCGGTCTACTACATACCTACTACAGTCTGCTGCAGTCAATCATATCTCTATTAACTTATCAAATTGTTTTATTTTTGAACCACCCAAACTCATTGGTGTAATACACCATTAGTTTACCATTAGTTTGAGGGGGTTTAGAGTAATATTAGGATTAAAATATAACCTATTGTATTGGGATTGTATTAGAGTAATATTAGGATTAGAATATAATACCTATTGTATTAGGATTGTATCAGGAGTAGGATTTCCTTATCAAATTGTATCTATATATATATTTGGACATTGCCCTCATCAATCATGACAATTCAGTTTTCCCTTTCTTAACTATTGTAACATTGTTTCTTACTATCTGAATTTATGGTTGACATCAAAGATGTTTGTGGTCTCATTAAAATTCAGATTAATATTGCCAAACTCAAGAGAAAGAAAATTTTATGGGAGAAGTTTGTGTGTTTTCTCGGTGTTTCTCCGACTGAGTTTGAGAATCTCTCAAAACCTCCTTTTCTATTGAGTTTGAGGATCTCTCGAAAGTTGAAACCTCAATTTTTATTGAGTTTAAAAAACTCTAAAATTCTAGCTATATCTAAGGAGATTTTTCATGCAATTTTCGTGCATAACTGTTTTGATTGACAACTTCAGCATCAACATTAATATTTAACAGTGTGACATCAAATTAGCAATTTAGTATTTATTTGTCTCTTAGTTTTTTATTTTGTTCAGAAAAGTTTTGTTAAGGAAGTTGATTGATACCATTTTGTTACACTTTTATACTAATATTTATCTGCTTTTTATTCATAAATAATATTACTCATATTTTTTTAGTGTTTTGTGTAGAATTTAGATTTTCAGTAAGAATAAAGAAAAGAAGCCCAAAAGATGGACTTTTACAAGCTCAACTACATCAACTCAAATTCAGATTTGCATGAGAGCAATTTAAGCAGTTAAACACAAATCAAATCAAAGATTGTGGAGAATCAAGTGATTAAAGCAAACCAAGTCAAAGATTGTGCAAAATTTATATCATATTTGTTTGCATCTTTTGTACCCCTCGTTCGGCTATAAAAGGAGAGAAATATAGGGTTAGGGGGACATAATATTTTATAAAAAATTTGGAGAATTTCTTAAGAGTTTTTTGTTATTCTTCAAGGTCCAAATTATGTTCTTTAAGTTCATCTTTGTAAGTTTCTTTCAATTAATAAGTTTTTATTTTTAGTTGATCAATTTATGTTCTTTCATGAATTCATCTTCCTATTGTATCTATGTTGTTTATGATTTAATTATGAGTAGCTAAATCTTAGAAAGTATCTAAATAAATGAAACTAGATTAGTAACTTATTAACTCGTCTAAATCTCTTTATTTTGTGTCTCAATAAAAATAACACAAGATTATATTATATTTAAAATAAAATAATTCTTATATAATCAAGACCTTGATAGATTAGATATTGTTAAATAATAATCTATGCTTAAGATTAAAAATCAAGGGTTATCATGTTTAGATCTAATTAATTTTGATTTATATTTCTTATAGTTGTTGATTTAATCTAAATTGATAGACTATTACTTAATCACGTATAACCTATATTTTAAGGAAATAAATTGCTAATTATAATAGTGATTCTTAGAGAGATATAGCTAATTTTCATGTTATTAATCTAGTAGATTCAAACCAAATGCTTGTTCTTTCTCAAATTGTTAGAAACTTTAAAATAATAAATATCTTTCTCTTTATTTCTCAATTCTCCTAATAGAATTATTAAACTAGAGATAATCATCTTTCTTCAGGATTCAACCCGCAAAGTATTATGATTAGACACCATACGCTTGCGATAACACATTAAAATTCACATCAGAAGTCTTTATCTAGTCTTTGTAACAAGCTGGACATGATTGATATTTATGCTCTAGCTTGAGAGGGAGTGTTAAACTCCTTATTAGATTAGTTACCTAATTAGAGACTTAGAGTTATATTTCGTTATGTATTAGGAGTTCTATAGTTATCTAATTAGAAATCATATTCCTTTATGTATTAGGAGTCTTCATATTATGAGTTGTAATTGTATTTGTCCATAAACAAGAATAAAGAGAGAAAGGACTCATTCCTCTCAAATCCTCATAGTTTCCTTATCTTCTCAATAATGGTTAGGAGATCATTTTTCCTCACTTCCTGTTGTCATATTGATATTAAATAAACTTCCATATGACAAATCTCCCTCCTATTTGTCTAGTTCTCTGATCCTCAAGCCCATTCAGTGTTTTGATAACATTACACATGCAGATACCTTTCTCCCACTCCATAAACTGTCATCCTGTTCCTCCATTTCCTGATCCTTTTATTTGAAATCTTCTACACTCATTCTCGCTCAACTGGTGAAAATCAAGAATCTCCAATGAAAGAATCAAAATATCTTGACTTGACACATAAACACTATGAAGGATCTAAATGCCGGCATGAGTCATTGAGTCAGAATCCTGAACAAACAATCAGAAAAAGCAAAATACAAAACTGATTGTCATCCTTCCTACTGGCACCTCTCCACAACACCTAACCATACTCCTTTCTAGACCTCCTTCCTTGCCTACAGGCAAGCTCAGGCATAACGAATAATCTGCATTTCTGAGAGAAAATAATGAAACTTTGAAAAGAATCCATTAAGACAGGCTTTTGATCCCTCCAGCGCTAACAGCTCGCTACAAAATTTGCTACAACTTTATGCCTCATAAAAGAACAAGTATTTCAACTTGATTAGAGGATACAGGGGTGAACAAAGAAAAAAAAATCCAGCCATTAGCTACAAGTTTGCTACCACTTTAGGTCTTAAAAATAGCAAGTCTCTCTGCCTGATTGGAAAAAAGAAGGGTGAACAGAGAAAAAAGAAGTTGCAAGGCCATTTTTACCATCACAACAATCTATCTTTATGTGTAAATGTAATCTTAGATTATAATAGCTGTTGTGCACCGCACAGAAGTATTGTTATCATGGATATTTGTACCATCGTAAAGACAAAAAGAAATAAGAAGTAAGAAATAAGAAAGACCCACCCAAGCAAGGTCCTGTGTGGTTAGACATCCGCCTGCATCCATTGGGATGCACCTCAGTAGCTTTTACTTTGATATATTCTCTTACATTATCTATTAAACACTTCTTTCCTGCCTCCTCTCTTTCTCTCCACAAGGAAAGGCAAACCCTTGGTCCACAGCCACCAAAACCTTGAAAAGCAGCATATAACATGTTTTATAGATTTCCCAGAAAAAACCTAATCCTAACTCCCTTTAGTTCATTGCTGCCAAGGAGTTGATTAAGACCAGACCCATACCGTGCATTTGAATCCATTTTCCATATGAAAGTCCAACAATTCCGGACCCAAATCTGATGAGGTCAACGTTGGCTGCTCCGATGATCAGCTGGAGCCTGGTTGACTTAAGTTTAACTTGCAACCACACCTGAGAGCAGGATATCTTAGTTGGTCGGTTCAATGAAACAGCAAAAGTTGGTTTTCTTCTGACATTTACATTTGGCTGACTCTTTGATGGATTTTCCCTCCTGCTCCAACCCTTTTGACCACTGATCCCTTGCTTCCTCGGACATCTCTTTATCAATCTTGAATACAGGAAAATAAGAACAGCTTAACAATTCCATGACTATTTTTTTAAGAGAGAAAGTGATATAAAAGCAACGATATCCCTCTCAATTAAAAGAGTTTAATGAAACAATCTCCAAAAAGGAAGGATCCAAGCAATTGCGAAATCCTAGATGGACTTTGAACCCTAAAAGGGAAATGAAAAGGCTAGTTCTTCTAACAGTCAAACTAAAGGATATATGAGCTAGGATGACCAAATTTGTAGTGCCGGTCAGCCGCACGCACATTGTAGCATGTACCATCACCCACAACTTGCTTCTGGTTAGAGCTCAAAA
Organism: Agave tequilana; assembly: GCA_038442645.1. Lineage (NCBI taxonomy): Eukaryota > Viridiplantae > Streptophyta > Magnoliopsida > Asparagales > Asparagaceae > Agave > Agave tequilana. The sequence continues at coordinate 1,413 of JAVJIF010011845.1, read as the reverse complement.
CCCACCCATCATGGTGGGAAAAAAATCAGAAATATAGTGAATACAAAGGACCGTTCCTTACAAACAAACGCCTCAACACTTTGAACACTTCCCCAACCAGTTGATATCAATCCACCAAGGTCGAACAATCAACCTTCATTCGATGCCCTAACCCTCCTTAGTTGTGTGAACAACAAGCTAACTCCTGATCCCATTCGGTTGGTACCCCATGTCCTAACTGAATAAGACTACAATTGCAGAGTTCAAAGCATTTGATAGGACAGTTCGTCATTGTCTTCTGAAGATTTTTAGCACGTTAATTGGAAAATACAGAGAAATACCTACTTTAGAGGACAACCAAACCATAACAAGTTGAATTTACCAGCAATAGAACTATCACGCTAAATACCAAAAACTAATTATACACAGATAATCTGAAATATTGCATAAACTCTGCTCTTTAACTATTCAAGAAAAGTTTACATAATTGGCATTTCTCACAAAATTAATGTAATATGACAATGAGATAACTTCCTTGAGAGGATGATAAAAGAGAAATATTTATTTTTCTGAGACGAAGGTTAAACAAAATATTTCATCGCAGGAATATTAGGAAAAAAGGTAATTCATGCCAATGTCAAGAAAAGCATACCGGACATCCTCCTCCAATTCATTTGGGATGGCTTATAATCCTCTGCAACACAACAGTCCTTGCCCTTTGTATATCCCTGCTGCACCTATCCACCTGTTTCCCCAAATCTTCAATGCCCTTCATAAACTCCCCCAACTTCTTCCTGATCTCCTCGATTCCAAACTTCACTACCTCCTCATCCCTAAGTGCAAAATCAACATTTTGCAGCAACGAACTGATTTGAATCTCCAATCGGTCCACAAGAACCCGGATGCTATCCAAATCACTGATTGCAACGTAAGTCCCCACCTGCATTGTGCTGAGCACATCCCTCTGGCCCTTCAAAACATTCGAGTAGCCCTTCCAAAGAGAATCAACCCACTTCCCCACCGATCCCAGAGGGATTGATGCCGCTGCTGCCAGAGCTGCTGCAACAGGTGGTGCTGCCATCATTGCAGCCACCACGGAGCAGATAACCACAGCAGCAAATGCTGACACAAAGATTATGCCCGAAACTCTTCTCCAAGCCTTGACTGATTTCAGCTTCTTGTCAAGCTTTCTCTTCTTCTTTTGCAGCTTCTCGAGCATCGAAACCTGCTGCCTGTAAACCGATTGAAAGGCCTGAAAGAATTCCTGAGTGAATGGGTCCCCAGCAGCCTTGAAATGCTGCAGTTCCTCTAATGTCCTCTTGTACCTCTTCTTGCCATCTTGATCACCAGATTCCTCCTCTTCCTCTGACTGTTCCTCTTCCTCCGCAAATCTTTTGAGAGCAACATGAATGATGAGCTGCGAGTCTCGGGCTC